>PNEQ01093178.1:0-51467 GCA_003012365.1 Medauroidea extradentata | reverse complement strand
ATTTTGTATCTATATTTACTGACGTGGTCCTTTCTTTTAAGGTTAAAAATAAGGCGCACGCAATTATTTTGAATGAGTTGAAGTCTCTGGGCTAAATCTTGATGCAAATCACTGAAAACTGTGTCAGCATAGTCAAGACGTGAAATAATTAGTGATTCTGTTAAGGTCTTCATTAAATTAGTAGGTAAAAATTTTTTTTAGCCTTCTTAACGAATGCAAGGTTTTATTTGTTTGTTTGGATAGGTAGGTAACATGTTCACTCCACGTTAAAGTATCATTAAAATAAATGCCTAAGTTTTTTACTGTTTTCGATAAGGCAATTGGTTCACCATTAAGCATGATTTTCGGGGCTTTAGCGATGTTTGACGTTTTGAGAAGTTTATTAGATCCAATTATAATGCATTGTGTTTTCTTAGGGTTTAATTTTAGTCCATGCTTTATTGACCAATACATCATTTTCTTTTTTAAAAAGTATAGCATTAAACAATACGTGTTAAAAAAAATTATTTTTTCGCAATTGATAAAATTTGACGAATTAAATTACATAAAAAAAATCGTATTTTGGAAGCACTTTTGTAATTCATGGTGTTTAGAAGTATGACGGTCTTTGATATTAATGAGCGAGGTAAAAATTAATCATAGTTATGTTTAAACAGACAAAATACTGAAGACTCTTCTTACGTTTTTTGTTGTACTGTAATTAGTTTCATGAAAGTTATGTTTTTGCCTGACTACGATATGTAGGGAAGAAAGGAGGGGTCGAGTATATTTAAGACGAGCAAAGTAGAAATATCTGTTCTGTATATTAGTAATACATTGATGGTTAATGTAAGTAGGTTTATATAATTTTTACGTATGGAATCGTTAAGAATGGCTAGGGTGAGATAGAGAATTTAGTTAGCGACCAACATCAAAGTCTTTAGCGCTGAAAGAATGATTAGGTTTTAGACTGACTGAGATAGGAACATGAAAGGAAATAAAGACGTATTAGAACTGAAATACATATGGAAGAAACTCTTAAATATATTAAATAATGTATTTGGTTTCAAATTTACATACTATGTACAAAAGCGAATGAAGAAAAGACCTGTAGCTTTACACGTAATCATTTCTACTCTCGCTTATTAGTATAATGTATTTTACATACACGTTACGCATCGTATATGATGTCTGTTGATGGTGAAAAATGATTTGACTATACTGGACGAGATCTTCCATCTTGAATGAAAATAATTCTAACTACTGGAACCTTACCCTACGAAGAATGATACATGCTACTGGCTGTACCGTAACCTACTACAGATATGTCACTTCGGTAAGAGGCGAGATGTATTTTCAGAAAGTAAAACGTAGACGAAATTTAAGGTGAGAAAAAAATGTTGGTATCTTGGGTTGCATTACGAGACAAAATACAGAGTCAAGACTCGAACTACAAAGGGTTGCTTTCCTTTATCTATAGAACGATATTTTTTGTGCTAGCAATGAAATGTGAAATGCATATATGAATGCACTTTAAAATAAAACATGAAATTCGGTAACAAACATGTTTGCAGGACTGGGTATAGGATAAAAGGAAAAAAAACTTATATTAATAATTGCAGTAAGTATACGAATATCAGTAGTCTGGGAGAGGTGATATTTCAATAGTGAAGAGGTAACATTACCTCCAGTGAAGATGGAAATTATTCGTGTGTGTTCTTACTGCAAGCATGTATTAATGGAAAAATATTAGTATGTGTGCGTGAAGCTAGATGACATTAAAGTATTATTCATTGTATGTACCAGTGAGAAAACTAGGATATCTGGATTGGACAAAAGCAACAACTAGAAACGGTATACGGGTTAGTATTTGATAAGGTCTCTTCTCTGTAGCTATACGCCGTCATTTAAGGAAATTGTAACCGTTACGTGTTTAACTTTGCGAGAAACGACGTCAACACCTTCTAGACACCAGTGCTACAAGACATTTGCGTGTTGATACGCTGTATGGAGACTAGGAATAAGTAAATGTAATACAAACCAGTGTCGTACAATATATTTTTTGATGATAGAGCTGTAGACTGTATGCACGTATAGCATATAAGTACATGTCATGATATTCTCCCTGGAAAGCAACAAGATTCGACAATGGACTGAACTTAGGAGAAAATTGAACCTACTACCAATGATGTGTTAATGGTGAAGCCATCATTAACTTCTTTTTCGTATCTGAACAGCCCGGAATATTTGTTAATGACTTCAAGAAACCCTTGTTGATTCTGTGACATGATTTACAGTACATGTTGACATGGTAGGGAAGGTGGTATGAGGCGAAAAACATGTATCAATAAGGAGAGTTTGGTTTATTTTATACTATGGGTGTTAGAAGTGAGGGCGCGAGTTCAGGTGTATTAATACGTCTATCAGTCAATTAGGAATATGACGAGATGATTACGACGAACACGTTGAAAGTTGAGAAGCTAAAGCATCTACGGTTGTACAGATATTTATAATAAAAAAGTAATTGTACTGATGTGTTTGGCTTTCTGAGGTAGTCTGAAGACATATATTGAAATGAAATCAGCAAGGACTAACGTACATTACATCATAGTATGAAAGAAAATTCGGTTCGATAACCTTGAGAAGAGTTGGAAAATCACTGAGTTAAGAAATAATATTTATGGTTGGAGTGCTATTACAATTAACCGATACCGTATTAAGATACACATTGTAGGAAAGCGAACAGGACGAAGCACGTACCACTGTATGATATTCTTTAAATTGTATGAATAAGATATGTTTGTGTCAGGTTATATGCGACGTAAGTTACCTTTGACCACAACTCACTTCGGAAAAATAAATAGAACTGTATGTATTCTATATTTCCTGTAACTAGTGGGACTGGTAGCAGTGAAGCAGAATTTCAACTACATCAGTGACTAAGTTATGACGTGATGTGAGCTCGTGATGAACATCTTCGACTAGCACTGCGGTAGCTTTACCTCTGTTGACGATATCTTCGCCGGTGATAACTACCTACATGACAATGACTATGTCGGCGCATGGGACTACCTTGACAAAACTGGGAATATATGAGACTGGGTCAACGAAGCATGGATGAAGCTTCTGTTACGAGGCCTTAGTTTGCATTGTGACGACACGAAGTTGATGAGCGCAATAAACTGAGGTTTTTTGAAGCTTAATCAAGCAATACATGGACTTGACTGTGATAGTTTTTAAGTGAAGACTAAATAAATTTCCAAGGTATGTGGTGTTTGTTTTACAAGTAGTTGATTATATATTGAATGTACTTAAATTTTTATAATTAAGGAAACAGGGTTTTTTAATTAACGTGGGTGTTTGACGAGAATAAATATTACGATTTAAATACTTTTTTCGTGTACAAAGTAAAGATAGAATAAAAATAGTAATATATGAAACTGGAGTAGCTGTTCTGGTAAAGAAGAAGTCCTGTGATACGAGATTTTACGATGCTATTTGCATAGCTGCGTGATGTCATGTATATGAAACTGCTCGCTAAGCAGAGACAATGTCATACACGCATATATGTACTGCAGAAGAGTGTAATGATCAGTTCGGACAGGTTCTGACAGGACTGTTGGAGAGTGAAGGTAGAGTTGTGAGGGGGTACTCGATGGTAGGTGCGAGGGCGTAGGAGTGGTGTGTTTAGCATAAGTAGTATGAATATGAAATTGTATGTCAGTTTCTTTGATGGGGTGGTGTACACTATGTTTGAAAGTAGTCGAAGAGTCTTGCATATGTAACTGTCCTGATAAATATGTTGTTTTCAAAACGAATGTTTGATTTTATCGGAAATTGAAGGAAATGTAGCTAATTTGGTAGGAGTGTGAGTGTAGACGACGAAGTTCTGTAGGAAATAAAGTCTTTGTAGGTATAATAAAAATAATTATCAAAAAGTTTTTAAATAATTTATTGATTTTATTGGGAATTGATCAGATATAGCTAAGAAATAAGTAATGTTTAAGTAATATTCATTAATGGTATTCGAATAAAGTTTTTAAAACTATATTTACAATATTTAAAAAAATTAATAATTTTAAAATTGATGATCAATACGTAGTCTCAATCGATGGTTGTTACTACTTACGGTAATCTAGCTGCTATGTGAAGACACTGGTGACATGCTGCGTAGTGAGTATTATAAAGGAAATAATGTTTAGTCGATGTGTAAGAAAGTGGAGGTAAAGATGGTTGAGGGGGGTGGAGGGGGTGTAGTGGTTTGAGCGGGTTATAACACGAGTGACGGTGAGAGGGGAAAGTAGGGGGGAATTCATCACGTGACTAACAGCCAATTAAAGTAAAGGACTGGGTAGGGGTAGGGGGAGGGAGGATAAGTTAATATATACATGTAAAAAGTGGTGGGGGGCGTCTGTGTGTCGATGGAGCTCGTCAGGGTCAAACGTGCCGGTAGTTGGTTTAATTAAATAATTTTTATATAAAAAGTTTTTTTATTAAATAGTTTTTTATTAAAAAGTTTTTTACTATTAAGTTTTTTTATTAAAAAGAATTTTATTAAAAGTTTATTTTATTAAATACGTGCGGGGTTATTATGGAATGCGAAATCGAAAAATTTTCGGAAGAAACACCATGATGGCGGCCGGAAACAATATGGTGTCCGGAAACAAGATGGAGGTAATATTTTTTTCGGAATTTTTCGGAATTTTTGGATCTTTTGAAATTTTCGAAATTTTGGAAAATTTGGGTAATTCTACACTCAAGGTCAAGGTCAATGTTAAAGGTCAAGGTCAAAGGTCAAGGTCATCCAACATGGTGGCCGGGGACGTGACGTCACAACATGGCGGACAAATCCACACTCGGCTGAAATCCACACTCCGGCTCCTGTGCCAGAAGGAACATAATCATACTACTCACGTTGTATACAGAATATTAGAGCGTAATGATGAAATAATTATGCTAACTTATAATTCAAGAAAATATTTATCTCCCACCATGTAATAAAGACTCATAGTACCATTTTAGTACAATAACACGCTCCTATTCTTGAACTATAATGTTTCTATCACGATACATTGCTGACAATGAGCTTGATATATTATACGAAAATTAAAAATTTCAACATAAAACGTGACACAGACTCTTAAACCAAATACATTATAGAATAATACCGGGTAAGGAAGCAATATTTTGGCGACAACGAATAATCCAGTCAGCACGCATTACCACTAACATGGCTTTTGGTAATTTCTCTATTCAAATGGTAGCAGAGTATTATCAATGAATTGATTACGTTACGTATCTGAAGCCTGAAGTCTATTAATTTTGAAATTACCGGTTTCGTTGTGGAATATAAAGTAGATCGTGATGTACTAAAAAAGACAGTCAGTACAATATACATGTAACATGTTGTGTAGTAACTTCTTTATGCAATTTCTCATCGCCAGTGCGGTAGGGAAATTCGCTTCTGTAAATGTTGTAACCTAACCCGAATAAAATAAAGTTCAATAATAAGTTAGTAAATTTAGCATTATTCGTTGCAAAATTAAAATTATTACCACTACTATGCTTTGCAGAGTTCGATAGCTCTGTTTTTCATTTAAAATGTATCTTCACAACAGGCACGAAACACAAAGTGGAGACAGGAATATTAAAGCATTCTGCCAACATCAGAAACTGTAATTTCACGATATGTTTGTACCTTCAACTGGTAGAGCTAGTGCGCATGTCGCAATCTTTTGCAATCCTGAAATGACTGAGACTGACAAAGCAACATTGCGTATTATTTACTCCAGTCGATTGTAAAATATGTCTGTACAGTCTTCATCTGAGTATCAAGGTGTATGTGCGTGTGAGTCTTTGTGTGCGACTGTGCGCATGCGTGTGTGTTCGCACGCGTGCATGGTCAGTCGAATTTCATATAACTTCTTGCATCACGGAATGTGAGCTCCGGTATGATAACGTTCAAACAGATATATACCTTAATAAACTATATTAAATATTTAAAAAAAATTAAGAATGCAAAAGCTAATTAAATCATGTTTCACATTGTTCGTGAAATTACGGCAAACATTCTTTGATGTTTTTACTAATTGGACAGCACTTTACATGTTTGCAAGTGTCTCTAGGTATACTGAAGGGAAGAAACTGTTAAATAATTATGTGTGTATATTGAAGAAAACGTTTTATTATGCCTAAAGTGTTGAAATGTAACTTATATTTAACATACTGTGTTCCTTAAAGAATAAATTACACTAACTGTTAAATACGTATGAAAATACTCAGTTAACAGGCAGCAGTTCAATTTTCAATGTTTTATAAAAACTGTTACAGTTTTAGATTCCATTGTATTTTGTTCCATTAGATTTGATGGCCTCCAGAGTCGAAAGCAGTAGACTTGCTATTGTACTATCATTTTTAGCAGATAATAAGGGTTGTGGAAGATTTTTATGAAAAGAACTCTCGTGCGACGAGAAAGAGTTAAGCAGGGTAGGGAGGAGTGAGAGTTATGGGGGAGGGGGGAGGTAGATGGTTTACTGTCCGCGCGCCAGCTCGGAGACCCCTGGGGACTTATGCTGTAAATTTCAGTCGCATCCGCATGCGAGTTGGAAACCAAGTGGTGTTTTATTAGGGTGTTCAAGTGCGATATAATCATAAGTTTGTATCTTTATGAAATAGTGTTAGTTTTGTAGACGATACTTGTGGGTACAGTTACCTCTTACAAAACAATTTTAGCTTTCATTGTTTTCTCATAACGGTACGACAAAGTCAAAATTTGCTTGTTCTGCTGCCATGCAAATAGCGAAAACCAACTGACCTACTTGAAAATAATAATTCACTGAGATATTACATCGTATGAGCTATGCAATAAAGTATTTAAAAGACCATAACGTAATATTTTGAATTTTTTAAAATATTGCAAAATTACAGGGAAAAAATTGAAAATATAGCAATTTTTTAAAATACAAAAAAAAAAAAATTGGGGGTTAAAAAAAAATTCCGTAGCCCGTGGCATGTAATTTCATTGTGAATTATTTTACTTAAGTAAGTAAATTGGTTTTCGCTATTTGCATGGCAGTAGAACATGCAAATTTTGACTTTGACGCACCGTTATGAGAAAACTATGCGAGTTAAAATTGTTTCGTAAGCGAAAAATGCACTCACAATTATCATCTACAAAACTAACACTATTTCATATAAATATAAAGTTATGATTTCATCGCACTTGAACACCATTAAGACATGAAGAAACGTTTTTCGCTTGTGACGTAAAATACTGAGAAACCGAACAATAAAACAAATATCCATGTCCTGAAAAAGACCGCTCGGCTCCCAAATCGCCGAGCATAGGCCCCCCTGACGAGTACAGGTGGTTCGCGATAAGAGCACTTTTGAAGACCTTCATACCTAGAATAGTAAGTAATTAAAAATAGATCTTATTGTACCTCAAACTTTTTTGTGTACAGTACAAGCTAATACAATTTAAACACTTACTTAGGCTGCTTTGCTTATAGTAAAAAAACGAAAATAAACCATAAATTTACTGAAAGGAAAAAGTATCTGCGGTTTTAAAAATGATCACTTTATTCCGAAGGGCCCGCGGTGGCCGAGGGGTCAGAATCGCCTCCCTCCTAGGCGATCCTGGTTCGATTCCCGGCGGTGTCGATCCCCATGTGGGAATCGTGCCGGACGATGTCGCTGGTCGGTGGGTTTTCTCGGGGATTTCCCGTTTCCCCCCAATCCTTTTATCCCATACATCATATCACCCCTCACCAGCGCGAAAGCCGTCTATGTTGAGCGCTGACCAAAATCTCTACGCACTTTATCCCGAATAATCTGTATGCGTTTGTAAACGTATATAAGTAATACAAATGAGTCCGATAACGTGTCGAAGCACATACTAGTCGTAGAAATATCGTAAGTTAGAACGTGTTTGTTACGGCACTTGACGTATAGGACGACCGAGCATGCATACACGCCATCCATGGACTCAAGAGGCAGCGTGCGGACAGTAGGTTGATGTCTGTCTGCTCACTATCGTGGTCCAGGAAGCTGCTGCTTGCTGCGCCCAAGCCACGCACGTTGACTATCCAGGGCTGTGATTGGTGTCGCCCGGCCATGCACTGTGCTCAAGTGTGCCCCTCCCACTGGCGAGATAACATGCTCTGTCCCTGTGTGGACTGTTGAGGCTGCCTGAGGTATGGTCTCTCGCTTTGAAATGATAACTTGCTAAGTCGCGTCTTCACTACACAGTCTTCTGTGTCGCGTATACTGTATTTATAGACCTACTAGCTGTACTCACCATGCGTTGCAATGCCCTTTTTATATGATATTTTCGACTGAATTTCTTAGGGGCTCTATTCTGCCCCCCTACCCACCTTCCTCCAAAGTATATTTTCTTTTGCAGTAACCGTCGCGGGCGCACGCATAACAAATCAAAGTTGTTTTTCACTCAATTCTTGGCTGCCCCTTTTGCCCTTGTACATTGTTTTGCTCTCCTCCTTTTTTATGTTCTTCTCTCCCTCACTGCAAAGTCTAAAGGATAGAAACATTCGTGAGTGTATACACAACAACTTAATTAAACTTAAATTGCAATCGGATGAATGGTATAGGAACACAAACGTTACAGACGGTGATTGGTTGAAGGTTGAATAACATAGAAGTTGATGTCCTGCAGAGCCATCTAGTGGCAAGTTATAGTAAGATTGATAGCATAAAATTACCTTCTCCGTGAAAAAATACTTATATGAGCAAAATTTCATGATGACCGTTCAAACGATGTCGAAGTTTATCGATCACATATATACATGCAAACATATAGGTATATCAACAGGCATGTGTGTGTGCAAGTTATTGTAAGTATATTTATTCCTATAATAAGGTCAGGTAAGTGTAATATAAACAGTACTAAACGAAAACTCAATTTTAATACACCACATTTTTAAAACGGAATAAAAAGTACAAGATAATTTCTCACATGAAAATACTTGTAATATTCGAAACGAAAAACAGGGCGCGCATGCAATACATAATTACTGATGCATTAATATTTCACTTAAGTCACTAACAATCTTATTGCACTGCAAATGATATGAACAGTTGTGTAAGTTTTTCAACAATATTTTTTTTTAATTTTACAAGTTTTTTTATAGGAGGAATAAGTTTGCGCTTTTAAGTCTGTTTTAAAAAAGTGGTATATGTGTAGCCTATGTATGTGTATATTTATATACATAGGAAAAGGAATATTTCACGTGTTCAACGACATGCGTGTTATAATCAATTGTCGTATTTATATACAAGCCCCAACCATTTGACCATTAGCTGCTACTCACTGAAACAACAGATAATGAATAATGAACGAATAGACAAGTCGATCATGCACAGGACAGTGGATTCTCACACGTCGGTCATTGAACTCGCGAATTATTCCTTTCCCTATATTTGTGTGTGTGTGTATATATATATATATATATATATATATATATATATATATATTTTTTTAATTTATTTATTTGTATATTGTTGCGTGTTGGCCGGGCAGCAGGCACATTACATCACGCTGGGTTGTCAGCCCTGTGAGTCAACCAGTGATGTCATGGGTTTTCGCAGCTACCTCGGTACTGCGCAACATGAGTCAGTCTTGCGCGGAGTCGGGAGGTGAGAGTCTTGTGGCAGTCTTGTGGAGTCTTTCGGAGTCTTGTGGAGTTTTAGTCAGGAAGTGATAGTTGGGAAGTGACAGTCAGGAAGTCTTAGTCTGGAAGAGATAGTCTTGTGGAGTTTGAGTCTGAAGTCTGAAGACGGGGAGCACCCTTAGGGGTGGCGTTGCCACTGGGTGGCGATGGACGTCTTGAGAAGTGACGGCGCCGAAGCTGATAAAACTTCGGCGGAGCTGACGAGGTGTAGCGACTCGAGGATGGCAACACGGCGGCGGCGGTGGTCGGTGTCGAGGCTGAGAAAAGTCAGCAGCCTGCAGAAGGGACACACAACACTTAGGTGTTGTGTCGGCGCAACTGAGCTGACGAGGTGTGGCGTCTCGAGGATGGCAACACCGCAGCGGTGGTTGGTGTCGAGGCGGTGTGACGCCAGTGGGCTGCAGGAAGGACGAACAACACTTGCGGTGTTGTGTTGGAGTGCTACAGAGGCTGTGAGCTGTGGAGAACAACACTGACAGTGTTGTGTCGAGGAGGGCAGTAACTGGCTACTTGAGGAGACTGTCTACCTGGTGATTCAAGAGAAGGAGTGCTTCGAGAGTTCGCTATTGGTCCTGCTCGGAGGAGGTGCTAAGCAGAGAGGCTGGTGAGGACATCTTGGTGATGCCAGGAAGACGTCTTGGTGACGTCGGAGTCTACTGCGAGGCTACAGGCGCATACCTTCGGAGCAGTACTAGGTGAGACAAGAGGGCTTCTGCTGCGGGTTGACGGGTGAAGGAGGTGCGCGACGGGAGTCGAACCGAAGACCTCAAGAGTGAAGACATTGGTGCACTCTGGGTGCTGTACTGTACATGGTGAGCCATCCTCCCTTAGGACTGTTAAGGTTGTAAATTGTTGTACATTGTAACTTTTTGAGAGACTGTTGATTGGATATATGACCGAACTTTTATTGTGATTTGTAGCCTTTAATTGATTAGTGGTAAATATTCTTGTGCTTTAATTGTCAAAGTTAATTAACGTTCTGTGGCACAGTACTAATTGTGTGCATAACTAATTGTGTTGTGAGAGTTGTAGTTGATTACTGTTTTGTGTATATCGTAGCTTTGTGAGCTATTAAATCCAGTACTTAATTTAACTCTTTTGTTTCTAATTATAAGACCTCTATCCCAAAAGAACTCATGGGAATTGCCCACATGAAAAATTGTGCTCCAAACTACAAATATGTAACTATTTATATATATATATATATATATATATATATATATATATATATATATATAGGATGAGTCGTTATTAGTTGCTAACCAGGCATAAGTCAATTCCTGAGGTCAAGTAAATAGGGAAACAATAATACTACATTGGACCTTTTGTGACGTATGACGGATTTATACGCTTTCAAAGGTGAAGGTCGGAAATGTGCAATTGGACAATAATACCGTAGTCATATGCAATTAAATAACGAAATTTCGTATACAGGTTACTGGCGTAGGGATAGAAATCAGCAAAAAAATATAATACAAAAAGAACATCCCTTCATACTTTAACTAAGGGGTTGGGAACCAATGTATGCTTAGAACTCTGTAACCCTTGACTTGAATTGACTTGAGTCACGACATGTAGGTGATCAGCATGTAAACATTAGTACAAAAAGGTCACCTTGAGAAAAACTGCTAAATGTGAACCGTTTCTTCAGAAATCACATGTTACGTTGGGAAGCGGTATTGTGATGACCTGAGAGGTAGGCAGCCGGCAACATTTTAGGGTATTGCAATATACGGAAAATGGGACTTATCTTTGAGTTCATATTTAACAAGTATACGGTTGAGAAGTTACTGCATCCAAGTGTCAGCATTTATTTACTGTTTTATCAATTTTCAATGCCTACTGCTTGATAAAGACAACTAGTCATGCCGGAAATATGCGAACTAGTTGGCGAATAATTAATCACCTTGCGTAGCTGTACGCTTAATGATGCACCACATACCTCGTCAAATTTTATTCGCACAGTTCACCTACGTGTAGCCAGAGTTACAAGCTTGCAATGCCTGATGACCAGTGCAAAGCTAATTAATTTCTGGACATCGCAGTATTTCATGATGATGGGCGCTTACAATCGTATTTTTTTGTGAAATTAACCAAGAAACGATGAATATAAGAAGACTGCATTGTCAAGTAAACAGAAATGCACTCGGGTTTAGTAAAGGAAAAAAACTGAAACCTTGCCCCCCTCCCTTCCCCTTTCCAAACATCTCATATGTATGCCAATAAACGCGCAGCAGCTACTGTATGGAAATCAGGTAAAAAAAAGTTTCCAGAATTTGAAAACAATCGTAATTAGCTGAATTGAGCGGTGAAAAACTGCGGACACCTGTTAACAAACGGAAACCGAATACAATAAAAACACAAAGTAATGACGTATTTTTGTGGTTTGATTCGGCGAAGTGTAGACATTTTATACATAGTTAAAATATATGTCCCTAGTCTTGAAACACGTCTGCACGTAATGCAAATCCACATGAGTTTTCGCTGGACAAATATCTGTGAAACAATTATCCAATGAAATTGATTTGGTTCAAGAAATGCAAAACCAGAGGCAATTACGTACGCGTGAAAACAAATGACATTGTCGCTTAAAAATAACTATAAAATTGTTTTTGCGTGTTGCTTTAATATTTTGTGTAATTAGGGAATTTTACAGACATTTTAAACTATAAGTCGTAATAACAAACATAAACAATAATGCAGGCTCCAATCTTCTTGATTTTAGTTTTTCATGGTTTCCCAAAATCACTCCAGGCGAATGCTGGGATGGATTCCTTAACAAAGGTCATTGCCGATTTTTGCCTCTTTATCTGAAACTGTCCTGTTGTGTGAGAGTGAGAGATTGAGGTCTTTAGGTCTTTAGCGCTGGTGAGGGGTGACATGAGGTGAGTATGGAGCAGCGCCAGAATGAAGGGGCAGGGGAAACGGGAGATCCCCGAGAAACGCCGCTGGCCAGCGGCATCGTCCGGCACGATTCCCACATGCGAAAATCCGAGGACCGACCCCGCGGGGAATCGAACCCGGATGGCCTTGGTGGAAGGCGAGTGGTCTGACCAATAGGCCACCGCGGTCCCTCTAGTTGTGTGCATCTGTCTGCAATGACATTGTCTGTTGACAATGACGTTATGGCTCACTTAAAATATTGCAATAATTGAACATTCTCATTATACTTGGACTGGAATTCAAATATATGTGGATTACTCATAGCGGTATAGGAAAGCTTATTACTGCTGCCTGAAGCACAGTAGTGTCGCATCAACACAGGCTATACTGTACTCTATGAATTTTGAATTTCCCTTCCCCCCTGTCTTCTACTCAGAGCCAGGCGCACTTCCCTCCTGAGATGATTAGTTGTATCGGTCGTGTACTATGCGTTTGTGGTTCTCACTAAAGGCAATTAGTCACAGTGTGTTTGATCGAGTGGAGTAGTCGATGTTTATCTCGCATACTGTAAAATGTTGTGTGATGCATTCGCAGCGCGTCTTTGATATGTTGAAAGGTTTTCTGCCGACTTATGGCGCATGCACGTTCATTCATATCAGTTCATCAGCGTTTGTGTAAAACCGGAACTGTACACGCTAGTTACCGCTTTGTCGGCCGACCTCGATTGAACATCGAGCACGATGTACTGGACTATGTTGTTGCAAATTCATACCAGCACCCGAGGAATTCATAATGTGCTCAATGAATCACAATCGACAGCCGTAAGACACATTTTACGGCGAGACAGATTGCATGCATTTCACTACCACCCATTGCAGGTACTCCCTTCTAATCGACCTACTCGTTTGTAATTTTATGACTGGTACCAAAACCAGATTAGGCAAGTACCAGAGTTCGAAACGATAAGTCCTGCTCACCGATGAAGCATCTTTTACTAGGCGCGGGATCTTCAAAATCCACAACGAGTGGGTGTGGGCACATATCAATCCACGTGCAACAGAGAAATCTCACTTAAATCGCGGTTTTCTTTGAATTTTCGGACGGGACTTAACGATGGGATACTAATTGGACCACACATCCTTCCCATAAATTTCTCTTGAGCTGTATATCGGCACTTCTTTGAAGAAGACCTGCTACAACTACTTGAAGATTTACCTATTAATGTAAGAGTCGACATGTGATACATGTACGATGGTGTACCGTCTCATTGTACCCTCGGCGACGGAGTGGCCATGGTGGGTCAGTGAGGTGGGTATGAAGATCACTGGCCTTAAGAAGGCATGGTACATAATTCAATGCTAAAAGCTGTACCGGCATATAGCCTTTAAATGTAAATAATTAATATATATATATATATATATATATATATATATATATATATATATATATATATATATATATATAGTAAATACTGTAATTTAGGTTAGCATAGCCGTAGAAAGCCAGCTGAAATTGCATTGTCATTAGGATTGTTTGTTTTATGTGGCTCAATTGCAAAACTTTGTTTAAAGTAATTAATGTGTAATTTAGTTTTGAGTACTGATGAGAGATGCAGTATGACCACAAAATCGTGGCATTATGTCACGGAAGATTGATGCTTAACACAGCAGGGGAGGAAAAGTTAGGAAAACATGGGGTGAAAGCGAGCGAGCAGCCTTGAGCCGACGATGGACGCGCAGCTTGGATGCTGAAAATGAGGGCACCGAGAGACGTGGCTACGCCCCCCCCCCTTGCTGTGCAATTTAATACTAACTTTATAAATATTAATCAGAAGTCGAACAAATTTTGTAAATAAGTTCAAAGGGATATTAATGTTAATGTGTGTGAATTTAAAAAAAAAATGCAATAAATTGATACGGAAGAATGTCAGAATGTCAGGGTTTGTTGTCGTCGTCACCCACGAGAGACGCGATTGGCTGAAAGTTAAAATGGGGGCGGTCCTAGGAGAATTCGCCACGTAGGCGCGAAGCGAAAGTTAAGGGGGACTCCGGTGGTGATCTCCGAGAAGAGCGGACTCGTCGCGTGGAGCCACTACGGACGTTTGTGGGAAGCCGCGGAGAAAACAGACTTCGGCGGCAATATCCGCGAAGAGTGGATGTGTCTCTCTGGTCAATTCGCGGAAGTTTGGGGGAAGTTGCGATTAAAAGATTTAGCACGATAAGCAATATAGCATATCGTCTCTCGTGGGACTGACGGAACATGTTCGGAGTTTCCGAAGTATCTAAGGATGTAAACTGTCGGTGTTTCAATCAATAATAATAGATCCCCACACAACATTGCGAGAGAGGATATAACAAATTGGCTCCACAACTAAGGGGTTAAAGTTCGTGAACGAAGTACGCAACTCGAGATTCGTGACACGATCTCAGAACCGTGACACTGAGATGGAGAGCGACGAGAAGAGCTGATATGGAGAGCGACGAGGTGAGCTGAGCCGCGGGATGAGCGACTGCAGGTTGCCGACCCACAGGTACACGCCCAGCACAACAACTTTTACAGTGGCGAGGGTCCAGAGAACCGGAGAACAACAGGACGACGACGGAGTTGGTGGCCACTGAGGACAGCACGACAACGCCGCACAACGACATCAGGGAAGATGTCTGACGACTACAGCATTGAGGTTAGCACGCTATATTTGGGTGTGTGATGGACAACGAGAGGACAGCGACGTTGATTATATGTGTGTATAAAATCTGTGTATGCGACATACATATAGGTTGGTTGTTTTCGGGTCGTAGATGGAGACACGACATCGGCTGGCCATTCGTCGAAAAAACAGAAATGATTTTCCCTAAGGAACAAGGTTGGTCGAGGCAGGTAATGTCGCTGATTCAGTTGAGACCGCGGAGTTGAATTTTGTATGTGAGCCGAGAGTCGAAGGGGTTACTGAATCAACTGAGAGCGTGACGAGAGTAGAAACTGCATCAGACAGAGCATTAGATTTGTTTTCTAGCAGACCAAGTTCGAGCCAGGGACATGTTCGGACAGCCTCAAAGTCGTGATGTCGGACACAGATAATACATCAGAGGTAAATGCGAGGATAGTAGAGAAAGAAGGCACAGGATTACTCGATTTTCAGACTATGTACAGTCAGTTGCTGAATGCCATAGGAGGGCAAATGACGGCCATGGAAGGGAGGCTAACTGCAACGCAAGGCGAATTGGGAGAGCGCTTGACCAGTATGGAAGAGCGCTTGACCAGTATGGAAGAACACCTGACAGGTAAACTAGATTCTATTGCGAGCAAGGCAGAAAGTGCAGATAGTATTTCAGGCAATAAAGTCGCCACAGCTGAGCTCGCGTTTGTCCTAGATAGGGAGCAATGTGCGGTGAATAACTTACCGCCCAGAGAAACAGATGTTTCTCCACCGAAAACTGGGTTGGAAACCAGTGCTAGGGATGACAAGCAAACCACCGGCAGTAGGTCAGTTAGCGCCGGCAGGAGATCAGTTAGCGCTGGCAGGAGATCGGTTAGCGCAGGCTGGGGACGACCCTAGGGTAGATTCCTTTCTTTTCACGAAGGCTTTGAGTGTTCCAGGGGACAAGATTATTGGGGACGCTATTGTGTTGAGTGCATGCCTCGCGAGGACGGCAGTAGAAGGCCGAGAAACGAGAATAAGTAGGAAGTGCCACGGAAGCAAGGCCAAAGAACCTGACTGGGTTAAGAATATACGCGGGGAAGGAGAATCTATATTGTAATGGCCAGGGGACCAGTCTAATACTTTGATTCCGCGCGAGAATAGGTCGTACATCGCTTATCATTTGTTTCAGCCCATTCGTGATGAAGATTTAGCATTCCAGTACATTAGCACTCCATATGCGCGGAACATCGTCGACGTAAGGAAAGGGAGAGAAAGAAAGAGGATGAGACGGAGAGAGTAGTCGTATGAGAGACAGACCACGCCGTCGCTTTAGGTAGGGAGAAGGGAGAGTTTCCGCCGTGCTGGAGTCGGCGTGTAGTTTGAGTCCTGCCGCGACCTATGTGCGATAAAGTTGAACTAGGTAAGAGAGCCTTGAGGAGTGTACGGCGCGTCGCAGGAAGACGTAAGCGGAAGTTGATTACAGGCAGGAAAGCATGTAGATACAAGTAGGTGCGTATCAGAAAGACGTAGCTCACGTTAAAAGTTGAAAAAGCGGACCGCGAAAATGGCGGATATCTACGAGGGCCCGTATGTAGTGATCAGACAACTGGGAAAGGGTGCCTACGAGGTAGGCGAGCCATGCAGCTTGTGTAGACGCGGAGTTTACAACATTGACAGGTTGAGGAAATATCACGATAATGCTACGAGGTGTCGGATTTGATGTCATAGTGAATAGGAGAGATTAGCTGTGGCAGGACGACTGATAAGCTAGAAATTTTTGTAAATAATTGTCTGTAAAAGTAAGGGATGTGTTATAATACCTAGTTGGTATAGGATATGAGATTTGGCAAGGATAGTGTTTTTTTTTGTGGGGTGTAAATAACCTTGGTACTGATTAGAGAGTCGCAGGAGAAAGTTTATCCTGTACCGAAAGAGGAAGGTGAGGCTGCTTTTGTGTAGGGTTTTCTTCACGGGGTACATGGCACTGGACAGGCTGTTGTTGGATGTCACAATAGAGGAGCAAGTCCGGACACTGTAGCGAATTCGGACCCAAGGGGGGCTTCTACAGACTGCAGGCTAGGGTAGATTCTTTGTTCTTTTTCTTTCCGGAATTTTGTTAAAAACCAAGCTGAGCCCTTGCCCCAAATTTACAGAAAATGGCAAGTCGATGCCGCGCCTCACAAAACCGTGTAAATATGTGTGTCGCTAGGTATTGAAAAGAAATAACGTGAAGTGTGAACGAGAGGGTTTTACAGGCGGTAGAATTGTCGATACAGCCTCCTCTCGTGATGTCAATGTCAATATCGACACTGAGGGTATATGTAACCAGCATATAGCTTTTAAATGTAAATAAATTATATAAATATTGTAAACACTGTAATTTAGGTTAGGATACTCGTAGAAAGCCAGTTGAAATTGCATTGTGATTAGGATTGTTTGTTTTATGTGGCTCAATTGCAAAACTTTGTTTAAATTTATTAATGTGTAATTTAGTTTTGAGAACTGGCGAGAGGCGCAGTATGACCAGAAGATTGTGGCATTATGTCACGGAAGATTGATGCTTAACACAGCAGGGGAGGAAAAGTTAGGAAAACATGGGGTGAAAGCGAGCGAGCAGCCTTGAGCCGACGATGGACGCGCAGCTTGGACGCTGAAAGTTAGGGCACCGAGAGGCGTGTCTACGCCCCCCCCCTTACTGTGCAATTTAATATTAACTTTATAAGTATTAATCAGAAATTGATAAAATTTTGTAAATAAGTTCAAAGGGATATTAATGTTAATGTGTGTGAATTTAAAAAAGATGCAATAAATTGATACGGAGAAATGTCAGGGTTTGTTGTCGTCGTCACCCACGAGAGACGCGATTGGCTGAACGTTAAAATGGGGGCGGTCCTAGGAGAGTTCGCCACATAGGCGCGAAGGCGAAAGTTAAGGGGGACTCCGGTGGCGATCTCCGCGCAGAGTGGACGCGTCGCGTGGAGCCACCGCGGACGTTTGTGGGAAGCCGCGGAGAAAAAATACTACGGCGGCAACATCTGCGAAGAATGGACGAAACTCGCGGGTCAATTCGCTGAAGTCCGCGGGAAGTCGCGATTAAAAGATTTAGCACGATAAGCAATGTAACATATCATCTCTCGTGAGACTGACGGAACAGTTCGGCGTTTCTGAAGTATCTAAGAACGTAAACAGTCGATGATTCAATCAATAATAATAGATCGCCACACAACATCGAGAGAGAGGATGTAAAAAAGCATTAATCTATAACTGTAGGTTTCTTGAAGCCAATTTGCGAAAATTAAACAATAGCAATCCTAGACAATAGTTTTAGTCAACGTTTTAAACAAAATGGTTTCCAATGTTACTTCTGAGGCACCATATCTGACGCCGGAACCTCGTTCATTTAACTGTGGCGCAAGAGATCATGCGTAACGAGTTTGTAATTCTGGTTAAATATTTACTCATAATGTTGGCAAATACCATTATCTAGGATTGTCATTGGGTGTTTTATCCATATTGGCCTCGAAAAACCGTAGAAATCAATTGTGATGTTTTCAGCGTTTATTTATCTACCACGCACTCTTAACCCAGTGGACATCTTTTATGGGGTCGCTTTGTTTACGCAACTGAAGTGATCAATATAGACAAAGTCTGGTGAAGTATTCTAGATGAATGTCGCTCTATAAATGCTAATCCTTATATGTTGCAGTATGTACACCTGTCTTACGAGCGTCACATTCGTACAGTTTGGACATGCGTGCGCATTTAGAGCATATGCTGTAAAACTACGCAATTTATTCATATTCAAAATAAAGTAATCAGTTATCAAAAACTATTTTTTAAGTAATGCGTTGTAGCAATTACAAACGAGTATTAAGAATGTGAGTCTTGCAGTGTACTGAGACGTCAAGCACAAAACTGTTGCCGACTGCTTGCCTGTCAGGCCACCACAATACCACTTCCCAGCTTAACATGTGATTTCTGAGGAAATTGTTCACGTTAGCAGTTTTTCTCAAGGGGACCTTTTTTTACTAATGTTTACATGCTGATCAGCTACATGTCGTGTCCGGTCACTTCAAGTCATGGGTTACAAAATTCTAATCATAAAGGAGTTGTCAACCCCTAGTTAAAGTATGAAGGGATGTTCTTTTTGTAACATAATGTTTTGCTGTTGTCTATCCCTACACCAGTAACCTGTTTACGACATTTCGTTACTCAATTGCACATGAATACGATATTATTGTCCAATTACACATTACCCACCTTTACCTTTAACGGTGCATAACTCAGTCATACGTCACAATAGGTTCAATGTTGTATTATTGCTTCCTTATTTATTTGACCTCAGGAATTCAATCCTGCCGGGTTAGCAACTACGACTCATATATATATATATATATATATATATATATATATATATATATATATATATATATATATATATATATAAATTTATTTTTTTTTTTTAAGTCTAGTGTGTGAGAAATTTTGCAATCATATGTTTTTTAAAAAAGAGGTTTATTAAAAATCCAAAACATATTTACTTAATTAATAAATTTTCACAATTTTTTCCTCTTATATTGATCCGTTTCATGTATGTAGCTCATCAGAAAGTTAGTTAAAAATCGATAGCAAGATTTGTATCGGAACAAACAGACAGACAAGAAAGTTGCGATGCAACCAAGTTCTTAGCTATGTAAAAGTTTCAAGTGTCTAGCTGATTGTGACCCTTACTCATTGTTAGGGACCCCTGATTTTCGCGAAGAGAATTTGGCCTCACTTTGTTTCAGTGACTTACGTGCACATCTACAGTTCTGCTTCGTGGTTATTGGCAGCTTGTATTTGTCAAGTGAAGTCTCTCATTTGCCTTTGCCAATCACAATAACATTACCACAATTTCACAAGTCTGTGATTTGCCAGTAAATCCCCAAGACACGTCAGAGCTAAGACGTCCAGTCACTGATTATGAAGCACAGCTGCAGATGTGCACATAAGTCCATGAAACAAAGTGGGGCAAAATTCTTTTCGCGAAAATCAGAGGTCTCTACTCATTGTTATTGAAAAGACAAACAAACGGACAAATGTAGCGTAATATAAAAATACTAGCTTGATCCCGCAACTTCGTATGCGGGGTTTTTAATTTCATGTGATAATAATTTTTAAACAAAAAATTATAAAAGTGCTAAATGGGGCAAAATTGTGTTAAGGGTTATTAATGTAGGTATTAGAAATGTTTTGAAATGGAAAATTGTCCCAGAATTGTTTTGGGGTACCCCGCTCTCTCTACCACTGTACTCCGGTTTGCATCCCGCATCCCCCAAAGTATAATTTGTTTTGGTAGAAACCTTTGTGGACGCACACACAACTTACTGAAATTTTTCCATAAAATTAAATTTTTTGGGTACCCCTTCTGCCCCTATACCCCATTTTGACCTCCCTCCAAAAATATGCATTTTTGGCTGCATGCACCCCTGTACTCCGTTTTACTCCCTGCCCCCCCCCCTCAAAATTGGTAGAAATCTACGCGGGCGTACGCACAACTTACAAAAGTTTATTTGTTAACTAATTTGTTTGGTATCCTTTTCTGTCCCTCTATCTCATTTAGCCTCCCCCCATCCTTCCCCAATTTTTTTTTGCAGAAATTCCATCGCAATCGGATGAATGCTATAGAAACGCAAAGAAGATGAACAAACAAACTATAATTTATTATGATGTAAGCTAGCCGTCCGCATGCGGCATTGTCCGCGTTTATTATTCGTAATAGCGCATATTTATTCAACTGAAGTACCTCCTTGTACCCCAGATTAGTAGCTCGGCTATTAAGCGTTAGGCTAACCAAGCTGCAGATTGAGCTCTTTCTGCAGTAAGCTAAGTAGCTATAGCTAAAACCTGTCTTCAATCTACCCATGCTACTCTTAATTACTGTCCCGGACACTATTTATAGTCATAGAAAAATATAAGTATATGAGCGAGTATTCAGGTTGTATAAGTAGTATACGCGGTGTGATGACTCATTTAGCTCGAGCACGATCATTAATGACTGTGCCTTCAATACGTTACTTCCAGAGACAATAATATATAGGTACCTTCGAAAGTTCATTAAAATAAATAAAATATTCCGTCACTGGGCACATAGAGGTTGTATTATCATATGTAACGATGTAATCGCAGAATGTTAACTTACCAATAAAACACTTCTCTATGACTGTACTGGCTTTTTCGGATCGTCTGCTTTGAAAGGTTTTCTTTAGCTTCCCCACCCCCGGGTATTTGAGAGTTATTTTCTCAGTATAAAACTCTGATAATTATTTTTCGTATTTACGTACGCTACATTCTGAAGTAAAAAAAAAAAAAACTCAATATCTCAACTGGTTAGGTAGATTTCGTGGAGTAAATGAAAAAAAAATATTACGTATTTTCACCTCTTCAGTGATAAAATTTCGCAAAATCTTACCATCGCAGGTTAAACAATTGTGTAAGTATCCAATTGAGGTGAAAATCACGACGATAACCCGTTGAGTAAAAACGTAATCGACGATTGTTTTTAATTTTTTTCCATTCCATCTCAGCCATAAGAGTACGTATTTCGAAAATAACTTAAATCTGTTTACGGGCATTTACGTATTAATCATTATACAACGGAAAACATCTCTATTCCTCGACGGATTCGATAGCACTCGTGGATTTACGTAAAACATATTCAATGCGTTTTAACCCCTTTAATATTCGAAGAATTAAAAAAAAAAAAAAAAACCCTTTATAGACAATTAAGGTTATTGTATGGGCGTCTCATTTAAGTTGAAACCGTGACGATAGATCGATTATTTTAAAATGTGTAGACGATTAATTGAACACCATTCATCCGGTTTCATAAATTTACACCTCCTTAGGTGTCAAATTTCGAAAAATCAATACACAACATTTCAAGTATTTACCTTAGTGAAAAATCACGTTGATATCTAAAAGTTCAGTTATATATATATATATATATATATATATATATATATATATATATATATATATATATATATATATATATATATATATATATATATATATATATATATATATATATATATATATATATATATATATATATATATATATATATATATATATAAATATATATAATTTTTTTTACGTAATTGGAGTTGAATTCGGAAAATTTCCCTAAACATATTTTCGATCTATACGCAAACGTATTTCTGAAACAAACAGTACTTCAATATATCGACTGATTCGATAGTTATGAAAGAATAATCGAAAACACATTTAACGTCTTTTTATCCCCTTAATTAAAGACTTTCGAAACGCCTAAAAGTTTTGTGTTATATATTTGTATACGTAACTAATTGAAGGAAAAATCATGACGATAGTCCATTGGGTTCGAGCAGTACAGACGATTAATAAAAAACATATTTCCCTTCTTTTTACTCTTTGGGAGTCGAATTTCGAAAAATAAAAAAACTGCTATTTGGGTATTCACATCAGCAACATTTTGAAGTAAAAAGAAACTCTGTATCCAGAAGGATTCGAAAGACATCGATGATTAATCGAAAACATATTTCAGGCCTTTTCACCCCCTTATGATTGTATTTCGAAAAACCCTTAAATTGGCTATAATACTTTTTTATGATTCACACATTGAAGTAAAATTCACGACTATACGCCGTCATGTTCGAGCTATGCTGACGAATCTTATAAAACACATTTCACCTCTTTTCATCCCCTTACGGGACGAATTTTCGAAAAATCCCTTCTCAGAACTCGCCTGCGACCTAAAGGGAACCCACACAAAAAAATTTCGCTCTCTAGGTACAGCGGCTTGGGCTGCAGTTTGATATGTCAGTCAGTCATTCTGTCTGTCTGTCTGTCTGTCAGTCAGGGTTCTCTTTCTTATACATTGAGAAGATATGAGGGGAGATATTTTATGGCAATAATGTGTTATAATTTTTTATTAGTTACATCTAGAGACAAAAGAATGATATTAAAATTACAGTACATATAAAAACTATTGTAAAGAATATCTTATTATTTTAAGAGCAGGCACTTGTTACATTGGTTCGTCTTGTATTACTGGCAGCCTCTAACAAGTATTACGCCGGCTTTAGTCACAGCTTTGGTTCGTAAAGCTGAATTAGCTGTTTCCTGTGTCTCGAGCACAGAGAGGTCGCTACACTCGTTTGTATTCTTGATTGTGTGCCTCTGTAGTGAAATAGGTTATACGTTCAACTATGATCATCTGGACCTGTTATGTTGATGAATCTGGGTCAGATTTCAACTCTAGGTGTGAAAGTGCATGCGTTCAGACTATAGGATCCAGATCCTGAAGAAATTACCTTCATAATATAATATAGTAAAAAAAATTTAAGTCCATTACATACTCTTGCCTTGTGGCAGTGTATAGTATGAAAGAAGGCCGGAGTGAAGGTTGGGCTGACTGCTCGTAGTTCCCCGAGAAATTTCTCACGTGTGAAAAATCTTCGTCTGGACCCATAGGGGATCGAACCCAGATCGCCTGGGTGGGAGGGTAGGGTTGTAACCAGTCAAACACCACGGCCCTTTTAGTTTATTCAATGAATGGTTGAAATGCATGTGTCACTTATAAGCCTAAATGTCGTATGCGAAGGGTGCTAGAGGGGCATGAATGGAATGCAGACTTGCTAATGGGCGCCCGCAGGCAGCTGCTTGCACTGAAGGATGGCATGAGGCGAGGCCCTACAATGGCGGGGCGCCGTATTCGAGGGTGCGAGGGAAACGGGAGATCTCCGAAAAAACCCGCCGAGCAGCAACACTGTCCGGCACGATTTCCACATACGAAAAACCGGGAACCGACTCCGCCGGGAATCGAACCCGGATCGCCTTGGTGGGAATCGATTGCTCTAGCCACTGCGCCTTTGTCATAATACTTCTTGAACAGGAAACCTACATATCTTACTGTTAAAAGTAAAATATGATTGTCCAATACTGTATTATCAATAATATTATTTGGATCAGGTCTTATTAACCATGCAAAAAGTAGTAATTAATTATAATCTCAGTTTACAGGACATTATACTGTGAAAAAATCTGAGTATTAACTTAAAATTTTTTTATATAATTGAGGAGTGTTTGTGGGAAACGATATAAGTGCCAGAACATCACATTTTGAGGTTTTCCAATGAAAGAATTGCACATCCTGTTGCCAAACCATAGGAAGTGATATAAGTGTCAACAATACATTGTTCAGCTCAAACAAACGTCCGTAGAATGCACTTGGCGTAACTTCATAACTGTCGACATGGAGAATGATGCAAGTGCCATTTGAAGAAACATTTTTCTGAAATTTTTCTGTAACAGTTCTTTTCACACAGACAATTCTGTAAATACATGTCACACATCATTCGAATTATAAAATTATTTGTGACAGGCTTTTTAATTATTTTTTTCATTTCCTGGAAAACTTACTATTTTGCACTTACATCGTTTCCCACAAACACTCCTCAATTACTGTTACATTAAAACAAAAAAACAGGAAAAATGGCACACGCTTATCGCAGCATCATAATGAAGTATTTAACAAAAATGACTGTAAGTAGAATACTGTATACAATAATGCCTGTTGGCCGATTAAATACCGCTTTTTATGGGTGCAACACAAAAATTTGCAGCTGCATTGCCTCTGCTTGCGCAGCAGTGGAATTAAATATTCACTCGCGAGCAATAGGAGACCTGTTTAACCTGCTATGAACTTGCGCTACGCTGCTGCGCGTCGGTGCATGATCAGAAGTATGAATGCACAATCCGCAGATGAAGGAAGACCACAACACTCATCTGATGTGTTGTACACGTGACCACTTGTCGTCTGTGTCTGTGAAGGTACACATCTCTTCCTTCCATTGTCTTCTCTTGAATTGTCTTTGTTGTTTCGTATAGTTCTGTCGCCACTTTCTACATACGTCTTCCTTGTCGTTTGTCTGCTAGCCACATACTCTGCTACAGGCCGTTCAGGATAAAGTGAGTACTCAATAAGCCGTGCTAAATTTATATTCATATCCAGGTCCTATCTTTCCGCTGATTCTAAACAAACCGTTACAACGTGCTTTACTTTACATGGTCTGTAAAATGTTATGTTTACATTACACAGTTCCGACAATTGTTATCTGCAATTCATTAAATACACAAGAGATTAATAACAGCTTTAGTAAAACGTCTGTTGCTATAAATACCTGCGAAGCAACTTCAATATTATTATTTTCGGTTAGTAACTAATTTTGTTTATTTTAAGATACATTTACGTTAGTTGAATTATTTATTTTATTTTCGGAGTACACCAAAATAACTGAAATATTTAATTAGTGAAATTTGTATATTTTTATTTTTATGCGAGACAGGTAGAATTCGCCAATGTGGGCCTGCTGTTTACGCAAGTATTTATAGCTTTCACAATAGTATAAGAAACTTCAAGGGGTCTATTCTCTAACTTTACATCTGGTCACCTATGGCGGTCTTTTGAGAGCGACTAAGATAATCACTAAGAAAGTCACTCGCAACATCGTATTCTCTTAACACCTCTTAAAATGCTTGGAAACACTGTAGGCTGTGCTCTGAAAACCTCCATACGTCGTACTAAATTGTATGTTCTCAGTTTTCACAGCGGGTTTTAACGTATTAACTACTCACATTTTGCTAAAAATAACTAATAAACATATTTGTTGCTTCTTAGATTTCCGAATTCTCGTCGTAAAGATCGTTACCCAGGAACGATTTTTATGTAAACACCGCGCAAGAGACTGAAAAGTTAGAGAGTAACCTTGGGCGGTTTTCTACTCGCGAACTTTAGGGACACGAAGTTTTCTCTAATATATTTCTGCACCTCTTTGTTGCAGTGTCAAACATACAGCTCATCGTTGTAGTACGTGATTGGTTGCTTCAAAGGGCCACCCTAGATAAGTTGCGTATGTGTGTGTGAGGCATGATCAGTAAGAGCGCCTTTGACAGATGTATGTAATACATTATCGCCTCTCCGCTCAAGCCATTCAGCTGGCGTGCAGTACTGAACTATTATTCTTTTTTTCATATGAGACTTTAAGCAGTGAACACATTATTTTATTTGTTGGCACTATAGTTCAAAGTCTAGCACTTGTTTCTGTAGCTGTGTTTTTCGAATCCGGTTGTTATTTTTCTAGATATAGCAGTCTGGAAAAGCCATTTTTGGCCATTTTGAGGGACCCAAAACGATGTTTCTAATAAATGTTCCGAATTTTTTTTTAACTATAGCGATATAGTTCGAAATGTGTGTTATTTTCGTTTTATAGCTATAAAATTATAATGTACGTTAAACAGTTTCGCAAAAAAAAAAAATAGCCATAACTCGTTACAACGTGCTTGAGGCGTAGGTAGGGAGACCCCTAAGGCGCCTACCAACGCGCTTAAAATGCGTTGCAGCGTGTTTGTAATACGTTTTTTTTTTTAATAAACTATTCCACATATACCCAATGTGTCTATGTACGAAAATATGACTGAAGAGTCGTTTCAAAGCATCACGTCGATTAGAAAATGGCTAAAATCAGCTTTTCCAACCTGTTGTATCTGAAGAACTACTCACGAGATTCGTGTGAAACTACTCTAGTAACATGCAATGGACTTTACTTAAAAATTTTCGCCAGTAAAAAGATGGGGTCACCACTGAAAGTGTCAGTCAGGCGAGAGATCGACGATACCACTGCACGCTGTTTCAGTGTCTTGCGGTAGAGGCGATACCGCGCCACAGGAGTCGGTCAGCATCGCCCTTAGCGTCGTGCCTCACTTACATAAACACACGGCCACCAGGCGGGCGCCTAACTCCCAGAATCTTGGTGTTCTATCCGCAAATCACAGATATGCGGTGTCGCAGATAACCTTGTTATGATTGTCACAGTCAAATGAAAGACGAATGTACGCTTATACACGCAGCCAATAACCGCGAAGATTAACTTCAGATGTGCATGTAAGGCATCGAAACAAAGTGTGACTTTCCTGTACTTATCGATAAGCCAGTGGCGCACACAAGATTTGCGTTAGTCAATATAAAAGTTACTTTTTAGCGATATTAATTTTTTACGCTTTAACAAGAGCAGAAATAAAAAATCCGTCTGCAAGATTTTTTAAATAATTGTCTTCTCCGTGTTGACAGATTTTTTCAAGGCAGTAAATACAATGGTTTTAGCTAATTATTTAACTAACGAAAATTGTGTTAATTGACGTTTTAGTCAAATTGTATGATTTCTTGCTTCGAAAAATATCTATCACGGCAAAAACAATTTCAAATAAAACTGCCAGACAGATTTTTATGTCTGCTCTTGTTTAAATTAAAAATAATAACTGTCGCAAAAACATAAGAAACTAGAGAGCGTGGGCTTAAAAGCACGTAGGAATAATGGTCTTCTTTTATACATTGTGTTTTTTATGTTACAAACCTTGACAAAATTTATTTCTATTTTTCTTTTTGCCAGGCAATAAGAGAGTACTTGAATGTAAAATAAGAAATAAATAAAAAAAATTACTTCACAACAAACACAAAATACGTAAACGTTATTTCATGTAAGGGCATATTTCTAAAACGTACTGAATTTAAAAGTTACCCTTCATTCAGAGAGACATAATATGCATTGTTAATGTAGTGCAAGCTCATATCTTATAATCGTCATACACTCCAATGTTAGTAGGCTGCACCTGGATGTCGCTAATAGCATTCGATAAAGGATAAAATGGATTCTAGGAACTTGTCGACACTTTAAGTATTTTCGTCTGCGGTGTTATCAGTTTGCAGAGAATCTTCTTTTGAAGTACGTACCTACATTTGGTTGTGAAATACACTATCTAAAATGTTCAGCTTCAGTTTTGAAACACTCGTCTTGATATTGTCCTAAATTATTATTTATTCATAACTATTGTAAAATTCGTAAAAATAACTGACATTATTATATTGTCGCGACCGTTTTTTTATACATGACAATTTTATTGAGTATTATTTTTCTTAAGATCTCTATATCTCCAGTTTGAAATTTAAGTTAATTATGTATTGCTTTTTTTTTTCTTCTTCTTTTCTCGGTTGAATCAGCCTATAGCCATTTAAGCGGGTTTATTTTTGTATCTCAAACTGATGAGATGTTATAATTTTCACGACATCGTTACCCAGAGTTATTTTGTAACGAGCCGTTTACTGGGAAGACAGATGACATCAGTTTAACCTCGTTTGACGCAGCTGGTTAGCGTAGCTATTGTCAAACTCTGCCGTCTGAGATCCTTGCACATGGTATTATGATTCGCATTTCACTTTAAAATGACGTTAGTATTTATCAGAGTATAGTTCGCTGAAGCAGGGTTAGCAGCTGACCATCTGTTGCGGGCGACAGCAATTCTGTCAGCTGGATGTGGCTTATTGACCGAGAAAATCGAGCGATTACGTAACTGTTCACGTCAGGCATCGTACCGCTCCATGGTACTAGGAAACTAGGAATAAATGGTACTAGGAAACTAGGAGGAAAGGAGTAAGTGCGTGAGCATCTTTTTCCTCCACTGGCGGGTCTCTGACGTCATCTGTCGGTCAGGCGGCGTGCAGCCAGCTGTGTCCCTAGTGTTTCCCAGCGAACTGTTCGCCACCCTTAGCGTATCGTATGCCTTACAGCTGACATAGTTGCGGAAAAGTCTGAATTTTACTGCTATACGATTATATTATTACAATAGCATATATTATAGAATATTTATTAAATTACAGTTCATTGTAATGTGTTAGCATGCGGCAGAGTTCACTTAAATATGTCATTCTGCGCTGTGTTTGGATGTAACTAGAGCAGCTAACCTAACAGAGACGAATAAAATACTTCCGTTTTCCATCAAACGAAGATTTTCAGGAGCATTGGGTGAAATGCTGCCAAAGGGCAAATAACATTAATGTCTAAAACGGTATGATTTAACAAGTAACTGTTACTTCTTACAATTTATTATAAATATTTTAATTTCTTACCTAATACGAAATGCTGTATACATTTTGAAGAACGCGTTTCAGTGTAGAGTGTTTTTAGAAAAGTCTGTGAGAAAAAACTACCAAACTACTCTACAATCAAATCAAACATTTTCAGAAAGATATACGTTTAGCAATAGACATTTACAAGATTTATTTGAGCACCTAAACGAGTCTATTAATTGCGGTCACACCGTAACAGTTAAACGAAGCCAAGATGTTCTAGAATTTTTCTTTTCATACTTCAAAGGAATGAGTCACCAGAACACGTATCCATCACCTATCATAATTTAAAAAACAGACTACGAAATTGCACTTTTGTGAGCATTCGTACGGCGTTTTATCTATGAAGAAACACAGAAGACAGAGCTGAAGAATCATGTTTACTAAATTTAGCATCTGATATTGCCACACAGTCAGCACGTGTCTCAGATATTGCTGTTTATAACTTCGTATAGAGTACTACTCATGTCATCAAAATTGCTCAATGAACCTCCAAGTGTTTTTGAAGAAGACGTTACAGATGTAGACATACGGTCTGAAAATCATGTATTGTCGGAACATGCAATAAGATAAAGGCTGCAAATGTGTTTATGGATATGTTGCACATCGCTTTAGATAATATATTGTACGTGCCAAATTGGACTCTGTAGAGGCAATTGTAAATTAAATATTTTAAGCAGTATCTTAATTGTTGGTAATTGCTATAGTTTTTATAAATAGAACGTATGATTCATGACACATTAAAATACACTTTAAAAAACACTTTCTCTACCACAACGCAGAGTTTGCTTGAAAATGAGCCATTGCGAAGTAACTTTGCCGCAATCTCAATATCCCATCTAGGTTAATTAAAAATGTTGTAACCTTAGCATATGTGCGCCTATTATTACTAGTTGGTAGAAAGGCAGACTAGATCGATGAATAAGACAAATGTTGCGATATGTAGTGTGTGTCTCACATGTGGACATAAGCATGCCACATGAGTGAGTGCTGAGAACAGCAAGACGTCAGCGAAGGGACCTTTGCACCGTGAGTTCTGGAGACATCACAAGACTGGTCATGTGCTTCCCTCTTCAGAGGTTTCGCTGGCCGGGCCTCGCCCCACCAGAGTGTATATAAGACTGAGCCGACAGGGTCAAGGAGCGATTATTTGGCAAGCAGCATGTAGTCTAGGATCTGTCTTCAACCTGTATGGTAGTATTAAGGGGTACCGCTCGAAAGAGCAGCTGTAGTGCAGTGGAAGAATAAATGTATTATTACTGAATCTGCAGTCGCATCTATAAAGACTTAGCTTCATAACCCTGCCGATAGGAATCTGATGTGCTTAAGGTGTGCATAACCGCTCGGCCAATACTGACGGCGCAACACAATGTTTGTTTAAAGTGTAAATAAAAACGTGACGTTTTCTTTACAGCTAAAAATTTTATATTTCCGCAGTTCCTAGGTAATGGATTAAAAAAAAATTCCCTTTAACCAAACCCTTCGACAATTTATCAAATTCAGCAGTTGATTTTCTGGAAAATTTGTTTACTGAGTTAAAAATACAAATAACTCTGGTATAGAAATTTTACTCAAGACAGGAAAGGACATGCAAATAGAACATGTGACACGTATTACTCAGAACGTTCACTCTTACATCAATTGACCCATTTATTGCACAATCGCCCAGAATGACATAATTTTTTTATTTTTTAAAATTCATTTGTAAACTAATTGCAATCATTTTTAGAAATTTTCAAACGTGAATCAGTCCTCAGTAGTAAATCATCAATCAATTTCTGTATGACAATACAAGACGACGTTTGCAAAATGTTTTGACCCGGGGTTAACTCAATTACACAAAATTAATATTAAAAATTTTAAAAAAATTACTTTCCTTTGATGCCTCTTATTTTTAGCTTTGTATCCGGACAACTCCGACCCTTCTAGAAGTGTCGCTGAAAATCTCTACGTTCATTTTACCCAATAAAATTAAATTTAAAATTGGTATTCCGCTTCCATATCCACAAATATAAAAAAAGATAATTTTTATAAAATATTATTTTCCCTTCAGCAAGTACTCCGATACCGGCATTTCTGTTTACGGTTATTGATCAAATGCATGAATAAAAACCATTTTAGCAACACAGAACACATTGCGTTACATATATAAGTTACTATTTTAAAAATAGTATTTTTCCAACCTGTTGAGGTCGGTTATACTGGATGAAAATATTAGAAAGTTGTTGAATACATATTTACATCATTACAAAAAAAAAAATACACCACGCTACAAATATTTTTCCCCGACGTACAGATGGTTTTATGAAAGGTACAACTAACCGGGCATCCGCCATGATGCCTTGGGGGGGGGGGTGGAGCCGAGGGGGAGTTGGGAGAGTAAAAACTACTCAATGTGACGTCTAAATATATACTACACTAACACTAATTATTTAGGATGACTAAAGAAGTGAAGAGTTGGCTGCCACTGTGAAAACAGCAGCAGACAGAAACCTTTCAACAGTCCCTCGTTGCCGAGCACTTGCAAGCTCGCCTAAAAATTAAAAACTTGCTAACTAGCTAGATGCCTACCCGGCCTAAAGCAATAATTACCCTCCTTGCACTGTGTATTTTCGGTGGCACGGTTACGTATCAGGCACACAGACAGGAGACAGTAGACAGCAGAAGGTCTGGCAGACTGGTGGGCAGCGAGCACGATGTGCACGCTACGGCAGCTGGAACAGAACTCTTTCCGAACTGGCAGATGCCGCCGCCGCCGCCGTTCCTCATATGCCAAGCGGGCCGTGCTGTCGCGAGGCCGGGAGCCGAGGCTCCCATAACTCGCTGGGTTTTTGTAAAACAATTGCACACCGACAGTCTAGTTTGAAATCATTGGACGGCGGCGCGGCGGGGTGCTGTGTAGCTGTTTTCGCTGGGCTTCGGACCCGTATTTAAGGCTGTGGAGGATGGTTGTTGCCATTAATAGAAACTACGTGTTTGTGTGAACGGCGGGGGAGAGAGGCTCCCCTCCAGCTGGGCTGGAGTGATGTGGTGTCATGTTGTCTGTATAGTGAGGTGGGTGTTGTTTGCAAGTGGCTAACTAAATTCGTGGTGTTGTAGTGCGTGAGTTTCCTACGACCATGAAAGCCGCTCCAATCAATCCCAGTGAGACAGGCGGCCACGGTTTTTAGGCCTTATAGCCAGCAACTGTGGATCAGGCCTGGCACTCCCATGGTTATATTATCGTGTGGTCGTTTGTGACATGGAGTTAAAAGCTCTTTTTTTTTATCAGTACTTAATTCCTTGGCTGTGGCGTATGGACCTCGACCTGAAACAAAGAAACTATCAGGCCGGTATATTAGTTGTTGTTCTGTACTATAAAAATTTTTTAAAATTATTTTTTATATATTTTTTATTAATATCATTATTATTTTTTTATGTGTTTTTTATTTTTTTTTATATATATTTTCTATGCTCTGCGGGGTCGTAATTTCCTAGAGAATTTAAATTAGGATTATTGTGTTGAATTAGATTATCGTAAAAATTTGTGTTTCTCTCCTTAATTAGGCCTATCTCTGAAATTTGCCGGATCTTTAAGATCTGATGTATGGTGTTGTTTGGGGTGAATCTGTCCTGGTCTGCAATTACTCGAAGAAAAATGTTTTGTACTGTTTGCACTGATGTTATGTGAGTTTTTGCGGCGTGTCCCCACACCTCGCAGCCATATAATAGTGCTGGGAGAATTATTTGCTTATATATTAATAATTTTTTGTCCCGAGGGAAATTCGGAGATTTTAGAAGTGGATATAGTTCTCTGAGATTGCTTTTTGCTGCCCCACATATTTGTTTTACATGTGGTCTGAAGGTAAGATTTTTATCTAGGGTTATGCCCAGGTATTTTACTGTGTTTTCATACGGAATGTTTTGATTGAACAGCCTGAGTTCGGTTCTCGGTTTTTAGCGTTTCTTTGTTATGATTAATGTTGTAGATTTGCCAGGATTGATTTTAATTCGCCATTTTGTTAACCATTCTTGCAACGTGTTTAATTGTCTTTGCATTGCAGCTAGGGCATATTGTAAGTTTGGTGATTGTTTGATAATTGCTGTGTCGTCTGCATACATCTGTATTATGGTTTCGGTTTGTGGAATGTCTGCTGTGTAAATGCTGTATAAGAACGGGGATAGTGCTGAACCTTGTGGTACACCTGCTGTAATGGTGCGGACTGTAGATTTATTCCCGTCTAGGGCTACATAAAACTTCCTTTCGTTCAGGTAGTGTGCTAGTAGGTGGATATATTTTATTGGGAAATTTATGTTGATTAGTTTTTGGACAAGCCCTGGTAACCAGACCCTGTCAAAAGCTTTTTCCGCGTCTAGGAATGTAACTACTGTATATTGTTTTCTTCTGTCGTTAAATCCGTCTGTGGCATAATTTTTATTAGGAGGTGTGATGTGCTGTGATGGGCTCTGAATCCGTACTGGTTGTCCGGTATTAGGTTGTTAGTATCTGCATGGAATTGTAGTCTGTTTAGGAGAATTTTCTCAAAAATTTTGCTCATGCTAGATAATAGGCTAATAGGGCGTCTGTTTGTTGGTATTGCTGCGTTTTTCCCAGGTTTTGGAATTGTTATTACTTTTGCTACTTTCCATTGTGTCGGGAAACGCTTAATTTTTAGCATAGAATTGTACATATGTAGTATGTGTTGTAATATGTTCAGGGGTAGATTTTTAAGTGTCTCATATCTTATGTTGTCTGATCCCCCAGCTTTATTGTTTGGTCTGGTTTTGATTGTTCTAATAACTTCTGCGAGAGATATTGGTTCTACTTCGGTTCTTTCTTGTAGCCTAAGAAAGGTATTAACATTGTTTGTGACCCGTCTGGTGAAATCTCTGTTTATTATATCTACATTTGGCGAAAATTGTTGTTCCAACATATTTGCTATTGCGCTTGCTTTATCCTCTCCTGTATACACTGTTCCCTGTGCGGTCTGTATTGCTGGTGTGCTTATTTTTTTGTTTTTGCCCCTGAGCGATTTGGTCAGCCTCCACATTTCTTTGGGGTTTTGCGTTGCCTCTAATGTAGCATTGCTCCATTTGGATATTTTTAAGTCATCTAGTTTCTGTTTTACCTGCAGCCTTTTTAGTCTTTAAATTATTCGTTTCTTGCCCTCGGGTCACGTGTTCTTTGAGCTCTAGTACGTGCTTGCCTCTTTAGTACTATCAAATAGTCTATTTCCGGGTAGTTTTGCCTAGTGTATTCTCGCTTGTTTAGATATTTAGTGTTTAAGTGTAGAGCTTCGTTTATAGTGTCTGTCAGTAATTTGACCTTTATGTCTAAGTCTTCTTGTGTGTTTATTTCAGGCTGGTTTGTTAGTTTGTCTATTAATTCCCTTTCATAGTTTTCCCAGTGTACTTGTGGTGTTTTGGTTTGGAAAGGATTGTTATTACGGTGTGCATTTAGATTTAGTTTGATAAATACAGGCAGGTGATCTGAGTCTAGTTCATCTAAAACTTCTGAGGTTATTAGGGAATTTGGAATGTTTGACAGTGCGATATCTAGGATATCCGGCCTCGTCCCATTATTTGGGAAGTGTGTTGGTGTGTCTGGTGCATGGATCGTGTAGTTATTATCCCCTGCGTGGTTACTTAGTCTTCTTCCACGTGCATTAGTAGTTAAACAGTTCCATTCTGTGTTTTTACTGTTGAGGTCTCCTGCTACAAAAAATTGTCTTTCATCCCCTATGATTTTGTTTAGGTCATTAATGGTTAATTCTACTCTTGGTTTAACATATACTGCTGCCATGTGAATGTGGGAGTTTCCATATTTTAGTTTTATGGCTGTTGCTTCTGTAAGTTGTAATCATGTGATGTTAATTGGGTGGTGCTGAATGTTATTTTTAATTATAATTGCTGTTCCTCCACCTCTTGCATCTCTATCATTTCTATAGATAGTGTAGCCAAATATTGTGAGTCTGGTGTCATTCCTTAGCATAGTCTCAGTTACCAGGGCAATGTCGATGCCATATATTGTTAAGACTTGTTCAAGTTCGTATATTTGATTTTTGACCCCGCAGGCATTCCAATTTAATATTGTTAGTGTGTGTGTGTGTGTGTGTGTGTGTGGTTGGTTGGGTTTGCCATGCTATTCCGGGAGTTCTACGAGTGCCTGCATGAATAGCACTTGTTTGTCAAAAGTAGTAGTGGCTGCCCTGATGGGGCCGAAAAAACGCCTGAAGTGGTGTATGAGTTTATGGAAGTGAACATCACGGAGTATTTGTGCTAGTTCGCGCATGTCAGCGAGTATGTTTGTGTCAGACCCCGGCTGTTGTGGAGTTTCCAGTAAGGGCGGGCGCCTGTTGGGACGCAGTGCTGTCTCCGTGTTGGCCCCTGTCCTTGTCGCCCATGGTCCCGGCCCCGAGTTCGAGCCTCCTGTCGGTCGCTCCAGCCTGCCTTCGCCGCGCGGGGCCTGGTTGCTAGCAGCCTGACCACTCACAGCTTGTGCACTCCGGTCGCTGTCTTTCAGGGGCACGGCTCGTGCCTGCACCAGGGGCCTGTTTGTGTTTGTGCGCGGTGCCGCGGGCAGTTCTGGGAACTGTTCCGCTGAGTGAATGTTGTGGTTCTGTATAGGCTGTTGTTCAGTGTTCTGCGGCCTGCTTGTTTCTTGTTGTTGTTTTCGGCTAAGCACTATTGCTTTGTATTTTGGGCAGGTTCTGTCCGCAGCATGATGACCCTCTCCCTAGCAGTTGAGGCACTTAAGGGACTCGGTGTCTTTGTTCATGGGACACTGCTCAAAGCTGTGCGAGCCGGCACAGTTGAGGCAGCGTTGTGGCATTGCGCAATGTTTGTGTGTATGCCCCCACTGTCCGCAGCGTCGGCAGTTTGGGACATCTTCGGGTCGTGGCCTGTACAGTTCAATTGTGACCCTGATGTAGGACAAGGTCCGTACCGTGAGGAAGTCTTTATCTGATTTTTGTAGAGTCACTGACCAAGTGCCAGTTGACTCGTATTTTGGAGCCTAAGGGGTGCTGTGTCTAACTCTCCTAGTGAAGTTACGGAGGTCTATTATCTGAAAACCTGAGGGTCTCGATATCAACACCCCTGTCATGCAGGTTCTTGATTATGTACCTCTGGGGCTTTTCATCAAAGTGGGCGTGTGTGTAGGGATGAATACCTGTGTGTGCAAGAAGCTTGCGGGCTTTCTCGTAGTGTGGCAGATGCAAGAGTTGCAGGTCCTTATATACCCTGGTGTCTAGGTGGCTGCTTCCTGGTTGGCTGGGCCTGTCGGCCAATCACAGGCCTGCTTGCTCCTGATTGGCCGAGGTGGTTAGCCAATCCTGGCTCTCTCCTGATGGACCTTCTGATTGGCTGGGTACTTGGGCCAATCGTGTGCTGACTCGCACCTTGTTGGCTGGGTTGGCTGGCCAATCCTGGTGAGTCTGTCGTGACTGTCCTCTGTGAGCTTGATTTCGCATCATCGACGAATAAATGTGACCATATTTTGCTTAGTCGATATCCATCTTCCCTGTTGATGTTGTTAGGGTGTTTTATTATCTCTATTGCCTCTCTCATGGTTCTCTGACGATAATTACTGATGTTGGTTATTATGGAGAACTTGTCAAAATCGATGCTGTGTTTCGTTTCCATGGAGTGTTCTGCTATAGCTGACTGCTGGTTTTCGTATTTGTATGCTCTGATGTGTTCTTTAATTCTTGTTGTGATTTTTCTGCCTATTTGCCCCATGCACACTTTCCCACATGAGCAAGGAACTTAGTATATTCCTGCCTGTTCTTCGGCTGGTGGTTTATCTTTTCCCGATCCCAGGATGCCTTCTATCATGTTGATAGGTTTCGAGATGGTATGTATATCGTGCTTCTTCAAAAGCCGAGCCAGTCGTTCGGTTGTGCCTTTCACGTAAGGCAGGACTGCTATGTTTTTCAGCTTTCCTCTCTCGGATTTCCTGGGTCGGCTTCGAATGTTCTGCTGTATTTCACGGCATGAGTAACCGTTTGCTTCTAGAGCTGCAGTGAGGTGTTTCAATTCTGCTTCCAGGTGCTGTTCTTCACATATAGTTTTAGCTCTGTGGGTTAGTGTAGATATGACAGTTATTTTCTGCGAGGGATGATGAGAGTCTGCTTGGAGATATCTGTCAGTGTGGGTAGGATCCTGAAGACTTTGTGGCCCAAGGTGGAATTCTGCTTCTTGTACACCAGGACATCTAAGAAAGGTAGCTGGCCATCCTTTTGAATTGATAGCACATAGTGTTGTAGTGAGTGAACAAATTACAAAATTGTGGGTTATGAATGTAGCTAACCATGAAGTCAAATTGGTAAGTATAATGAAGTTAGGAACTTTGGTTCCTTGTGAAGAAATTTTGCCTGATAAACCTAAATTCAAAATTTCCTTACCTGTTAGAACAATGGGTAATAAAGACATGTTCATTGAGTCATGATTAGACAAATCCGAATTTGCTTCCTGAACAACGAAGTAAGTTATTGAATCTTCTTGCCAAGTATCGACATTGTTTCAGTTGGAATGCAGATCAGATAAGATGTTCCCTAAAGGAGGAAGTAACTTTAGACACTGGTGATGCTCCACCAGAAGTAACTTTAGTCACTGGTGATGCTCCACCAGTTACATCAGTGCCGTATCGCACATCTGCGGGAGAACACAAAATTGTACAGGATATTGTTGAGGAGCACATACAAAATGGCACTGTGAGGCCTTGCAGCAGTAGTTGGTGTTCACCAGTAGTACTGGTGAAGAAGAAAGATGGCAGCTTCAGATTGTGTGTCGATTATCGAAAAATTAATGAAGTGTTGAAAGATGATAAGTACCCTCTGCTCCGTATCGACGATCTTCTCAATTATTTAAGAGGCACTAAGTATTTCAGTCAACTAGACATGAATTCTCGATATCATCAGCTATGGGTAGCTAAAAAGGACCAGGAGAAAACCTCATTTGTTACTCCAGAGGGAACGTATTGTTTTGAAACCCTCCCTTTTGGACTGAAAACTACACCTTCCCTCTTTCAGAGATTCATGGATCGCACACTAGCCGGCTTAAAATGGGGATTGTGTTTAGTTTACGATGACGATATTTTAGTCGCTAGCTGTTCTTTCGACCAACACCTTGACAGGCTTGAACAAGTGTTACGAAGGATTGAGGAAGCTAACCGAACCTTAAAACCAGCTAAATGCTCCTTTGGTTATGCTGAAACGGAAATATTGGTAAATGTGGTGAACCAGGAAGGCATTAGGCCGTATCCGAACAAGTCAAAAGCTGTAAGTGAATTTCCGACCCCTACCCATTCTAAAAGCGTTAGAAGTTTTCTAGGTTTGGCTTATTTCTATAGAAAATTTGTCAAAAATTTCGTAGTAATTGCAAAACCATTATCTTCTCTTTTGAAAAAGAATTAGAAATTTGCATGGGGAGCTGATCAAAAACAAGCCTTTTAAAATTTGGAATGTAAATTAATTTATTTTCCTGTACTGGTTCATTTTCGTGAACAGGACCCTATCGAAATTCATACAGATGCCAGTGTGCTAGGAATAAGAGCACCCCTAATAAAGGAGGTTGAGAATCCATCTGATAAGAATTCTAAATTGAATAGATGGACCAAGAATGTTTGTTTAAAGGATAGAGTTCTGTATAAGTTAAACACTAATCTAGAGGGTGACAAAAACTGCTTGTGATCCCAGAGGACTTGACAGCAGAGATTCTAAGTGAGTGCCACAACGCACTCATAGGAGGTCACCTAGGCTTAAACAAGAACTTTAGACAAAATTAGAAGACGTTTCTATTGGAAATGCATGGCGAAACAAGTTGAGTCGTATGTTAGGACATGTAACGAGTGGCAGACTAAGAAGTGTTTGAACCAGAAACCGGCAGGTTTCATGCAGTACATAGCTGCATGAGCCCCTTTCGAGAGAGTAGGAATAGGCTTGCTAGGTCCCTTTCCCAAGAGTCATAGAGGTAACAGGCACTGCATTACCTTTATCGATTGTGGGACTAGAAGGGAGGAGACTCCAGTGGTACCATCTGGAAATGCTCAGGAAGTAGCCCAGTTTCTACTCGAAAAAGTTTTCAGCCTTCACTCTACGCCTAGTACCATCCTCACTGACTGAGGCAAGGTTTTTAGCTCTGCAGTAGTTAGCTAATTATTAAGGCTAATGGACATACAGGTACCATGACTTCTGGGTACCATCCACAGACAAATGTCACTGTAGAGAGGTTGCATGCGATGCTAACAACTATGATGTCACACTATATCTTTAGTAACCAAAGAGATTGGGATGTTTTTCTTCTGTTAGTCACATTTACATACAATGTCTCACGTCTGGATAGTCTAAAGTACAGCCCTTTCATGTTACTTTATGGTCGTGAACCTATCCTACCCTGTGAAGTTTCTTTGAACCAGAAAGCTGATGAACCAGAGAGTAAACGCCAAAGTCAGATGTGGAAGTCCATCCAGAAATTGGCCCAACGCAATCTGCATGAATGCCAGCAAACGGAAAACAGCGGTATGATCAAACTAAGAGACCAGTGGAATACGAGCCTGGACAGGAAGTGCTGATCTTTACCCGAGTGAGAAAGAAAGTTCTAACACCAAAATTGATGCACAGGTGGCATGGATCAGCTGTTGTTGTAAAGAAAATAAACAATTATCTCTATGTTTTACAGAAACAGGTCTCGAGAGGAGCAAGCCGAGGATCATTTTCCTTCTGAAGTCGTAAATGTAGAGCGTACGAAACATTATTTCCGACATTAAAAGTAATTCTTTGAAGGATTTAAAATTTTCTTTAATTACTAAAATTGTTTTTGTTGTTGTGCAATTGCATGTGTATTAACCGTCTTGTCTGTTTGTGTTGTAAATGTGGTATTAAACATGCCAACTTGTGGTTATTTAGATCATCGACAAAATAGCTGAGAACCAGACGATTGCAGTGCAGTGAGTGAACGAAGACTGAAGAGCAATGGCGTTTCTACGAGCGGTGGCCAGACTGCTGTTCTTGTCGCTGACTCTAACAGGATCAGACATCCAGGGGATAGCTGAACCAGAGATGATCCAGAGGAACGAGCCATATCCAGTGGGAGTCGTGTCAGGTCACACTTCCAACCCATGAACAAGGTGACCATGTATACTTCTTCCATTCCACTTACCTTTCAAACAAGTTGGTCTTAACGTTTAAATGTAGCAGAAAATTTAATACATAATAAAATAACATGTACAAAATTTATCTCTCCAGGCTTTCGTAAAATTCTGTCAGAAACTCATTATTTTGCTGAAGTTGCTAATAATCTACCAAATATTTTGAATCATGCAGCTGGAGAGGATCTTCTAGAAGTACAGGAAACAAGCAGAGACAAACGTGGTTTTACATATTCGTGCAAGTTCGCAAGCTGGTGTTGTGATATCGCAACAGCCAATTAGTTGGAGAGTTTATTTAATAATCAAAGAGAGTTAGTAAATGATCTAGAATAAAAAAATCAACAAGTTTCAACTGACCACCATGCTTTAGCTAATCTCACGAAGCAAGTATCATATGTAAATTCTGTTATTAGTGAGATATTTGGCAAAATTCAAATAAAATTTAGCAATTTAACCAGTTATCTACAGGCCTTTAGAGGCAGTTTAGAGAAAAAGTCATGCTGGTGTAGTACACGAGTTGTCACAAGTTCATCAAACACTTTACCTTTCTGTAGCCCTTATGGCTAAACAAGCTTATACTTTGTTTAGAGTTGAAATTTTGAACCAGTGTAGGTCCCATAAGTTACCCTCGGTACTAGTCACTCCTTCTATTTTGAAATCGAAATTAAGTCAGTTGACTGAAGCAATTGAAAAGGATGGTTATCATTTGGCAATTCCTGCTTCTGATGTACAGTCTTATTTACAGTTAGAAATATGTAATTGTAAAATTTACAAGGAACACTTTTGTGCTATAATTAAAGTCCCCATTGTTAAAAAAAACATAATTGGAAATATTTCGATTTTGTGGCAACTCCTTTTAAATGGAAAAATTCGGCGTGCTCCCTACACCATGAACCTAACTTATTGGCAGTGAGTGGGGTGTGGATGTTCGAACCATCCAGGAAAGGGTGCTGCAAGAATGCAGGCCCTTGCAAGACCATTTGTGTTTTGTTCCTAGAGTGTCAGGAGATTCTTTAGCAGGAGTCTTATGCCCAAAAGCTGTTTATAAAGGTACCACAGCTGAACGCCTAGGAGAAATGTGTGCATTCAGTTGTCAATCAGGTTCTCATATGATCATAACTCAAGTAGGACCACAACTGTATTTCATGACTAACCCCACAGGAAAATTGGACTTAATGTTTATTTAGTGAAAATGTAACTAGAACACTAAAAAGTCATGAAACACACCAGGAGCTATTGATGTAGCAGTTCCTTGCAATTGCCAGTTGTATTTGAATGGAGAGTTAAAAATTAGTGAAACCTTTCCTTGTGATTTCTCAGCTAAATCAAAATTCAATTTAATTCATGTTATCCCCGCATCCTGGTCAAAGTTCAAGAAATTGCAATTCCCTGCCCACACCATGTCTACACAAACTGTATTCACCTCCTTAAATGATTGTCTTGCAGAGGGCTGGCCTTCTGTTATACCACACATAAATGTAACTTTAGATACCAGTATATCGAAGCATCACAAGGTTCATTTGCAAGAACCTATCAGTAATGTTCATTTTGTAATTAGAAATGTACAGAGTTTTTCCTTAGGGTGAATAATTGTATTTTTGTTATCTATAGTGTGGAGAAATTCTTTCCTTGTAGGTTAGGGACCCTACCTCAAGTGAAGACATTGAGCCCTGAGTCAATATAGGGCATAGAAGTGAGAAGTACTGTTGTAATTATAATTTTAACCATTGTGTTTGTGTTATGTTTGATGTGGAAGTGTTTAAGTGTTAGATTGCAGAAGCAAAAAAGTGCTTCTAATAGGAGTACAACTACTGAAGAGTCAGGCAGCTCTACATCTGCAGATGTCGTTAGATGTTTGCAACAGGAGGGTAGAATACAAGCTACCCTTAAGGATGACAATGGTATCATCTCCAAAGTTTATCTTAATCTTAACGAGTAGGACAGTCGTGTAATATCATGCCTAGAGTATTGATGCTTTGTTGTTAATCATAAAAGCCAGTCGTGTTAATTATTTTTCTAGATAGACTTAAATGAAATGTTGATTGTTTATTGTTGATGAGTAAATACTAACATAAATGTAAAACTTGGGTCCTGATAACAGAATCTGTCAATTTAATTCTAGTCCATATAAAAAAGAAAGAATAAGATTTTTTTTTTATTATTATTGTCTGAGGTCATATTGAAAGACCTATAAACATTGTAAACTTTTATTCCTGATTTAATGTTTTAAGGAAGGTAAGCCAACTACCAAATGCTACTTAACAATAGGTTAGGTTGAGAATAATGTTAGTTATTTCTCTCTCTCTCTCTCTCTCTCTCTTTGAGATGTATTGAGTCAATTGCTGTTTAAATGTTTTATTTAAGGGTATTACTCAAGTATTGGGTGGGTAATGATCGAAGGGAACAGGTCCAGACCTTTTACAATTTTTTTGTAAACATCAAGACGTTACTGAAACAGTAAATGTGGGACTTGTGAAAGCAAGTGTTAGTTTTCCGCTGTGAGTTAGTGCAACCACAGTGACAATAATGAACAGTGAAAACAACTGGACAGCCAAGTGTTCCCCAAGGAAGTGTTTTCCAAGGACAGACTGATGTACAGGATGATGTGCATCCGTAGGGGCGAAGGACTTCTGTGTTAGCCTTACCCCACCCTGTGTCTTCTCAACATCGCTGAGAAAGGGATGGAGTCCCTGACCTTTATGCCAGCAAATCTTGTGTAAGTGATACAGTCTGGTCAGGTGGACTCTCCCTTCAACGAGACCATCACGTCCATCGTCTGCAGTCACCCTCCCCAGGATACTCCACTTTTGGCCCGAGCAGACTGGTCTACCAAAGCCAGAGCTGTGAAAGTAAGGAGGTGATGTCATGCAGAGGGTTGGACCGAAGCAAGAATGTTCTCCATGGATGGCTGGAATTTTTAGAAACGCCCAAAAACTTCCTGGGGTGTCGAGTCTACATCCATCGTTCGTCTTCCCCAGTTTATTGAGTATTATATTTTCTTAACATTTCTGTATCTCCCATTTGAATTTTAAGTTAATTATGTATTCTTCCTCTCTCGGTTGGATCAGCCTATAGCCATTTCAGCAGGTTTATTTTTGTATCTCAAACTGATGAGTTGTCCTAACTTTCACGTCATCGTTATCCGGAGTTGTTTTGAAATGAGCCATTTAGTGGGAAGACAGGTGACATCAGTTTAACTTAGTTTGACACAGCGGGGTAGTGTAGCTATTGTCAAACTTTGCAGTCTGAGATCCTTGCACGTGGTACTATGCTTCGCACTTCACTTTAAATTTGCGTTAGTATTTATCAGAGTATAGTTCGCTGAAGCAGGGTTAGCAGCTTGCCGTCTTTTGCGGGCGACAGCAATTCTGTCAGCCGGACGTCGCTTATTGACCGAGAAAGTCGAGAGATTATATAACAGTTCACATTAGGCATCTTACCACTCTTCTCCTTCCCCCCCCTTAATTCCTGTCTTATTTCCATTTCCCTCCCCTTGGGCGCTGTGTTCGCATCCATCCTCTCTCCCTCCCACTTTCTCGCATCTTTTGAGTCGAGTCCCACTGTTACCAACTGTCCAATCCCTCGTCCCCTTCTACATTCCCTGTCTTCTGCCTTTGTGTACTCGCGGCAGACTATAACATGTAGAGTTGGTAGCCTTGTAACTGTGTCGTTAGGTTGGCCAGCCAGAGGTGATGCGAGTGTTTTGTTGTTGCACGCGTTGCTCCTGCTAGAGTGACTGTTTACAATGATGTGAAGTACTTTCGACGAAGTATTTTAATATCCAAGTGTTCGGGCGTGATGTTTATGAAGCATGTATAACATAGTTATGACGTGAGTCGGTGTTGGTAGTGCGGGAGGTGCTCATCGCATGTCGACGGCTGCGGAGGACGGCGGTCCCAGGTGTGAACATGTAGCCACCATATTAGGAACATATAAGTTTTATTTGTGTTTTTCTACTCTCTAACTTTTCCTTCAGCATCTAGTAGGTTTTAAATAGCAATGTTTCCTTAGTAGAAGAGATCAGTCTCTAGCTGGCAGTGCTAGTTGTCACTACTCAGCATGCTCATGCTCGTAGGTGAGTTAACCTAGATAGGTATAGACAGTTCGGAATAAAGTGAGCACTCGAAAAAGCCCTGCTAAAGATCTATTTCCAGCCAATTCGTATCTTTCCGCGTGTAACGGCTAACGACGGGAAAAGTCTAACCTCTTGAGATTCGTCACTTTATTTTTGCGCGTCTAAGATGAATTGTGAAAGTCGATAGGTACATATATTGTTTGATAAAAAATATGTGTATTAATTATGTAAAATACATTTATATCGCTGTCGGTTGATTTTGTTTCAGTATTGTTGTATTTAAATATGAATAAATACGGAACTATGTTGTGTTATTTCGTTGCCAACCATACAAGTAGTAAAGTGACTATCGGTAATGTTGAATTATATGTAGTAACAGCTAGTGATATTTTTCAAAGGTTAAATATTTAGTGTTCACTTTATTCCGAACGGCCTATAGTGGTATATGGCCATCATAAACATAATCTATGAGACATAACCTATATTTATTTATTTTTATTTTTCCTTTTCTCTTTATCTTCAGTAATTTGAAGCTTGCTTTTAAATACAAATGTTCGTGTTTACTTTTGTATATAAACATATTGATTACATAACTAACTTTGATATATTCTTGTAAACCAAAGTGGATGTTGAAAGTATTATCTGTTGTGGTTTCGTTAAATAAACACGAGAGCCTTGAGTGAAAATTAAGTTTTTTATTTATCATTTGTGTCAATGTCTAAATTAACCTTTCATGCTAGGTCTCAGGACCATAATAGGAGACACACCCCAACTACCCCTGTTAGGTATCTCTCAGAGAGGTTTTAGTTTTCATCTTGATAAAGTGATCGTGTAAGCTAGCGAATAATTTAGTCACGGCCCACTTTATTTTTTCTAACTGTTTAAAGTGAGGTTTGGTTACAGCCTTAAAAGGAGAGATGTTTTTGTTTTTGGGAGCTTGCAAAAATATTCTAAGCTGCACTTGTACTGAAGACACCCTCAAAGAAAACGAACATACTCTCTTATTTCCATGATTAATGTTACTTGCAGTTATTGTCTCTGAAGTTGCCCCAAGATACTAACTGCTAGTGCTACATTTACATGAGGTGGATAATTGTATAAAAAGAACATGTCACTTTTTTATCTTAAGGTTTATAGTTTTTCCTGCCGATAGAACGGTTGTGCTAAACAGCTAAATATTCTAGTATGTATTATTTTTAATTTTTTTAAATTTTATATATTTTTTTTGCTTTTACTATGCAAAATAGGTACCTCTGTATTAAAAAAATTGAAATGGTGACTATACTTATTTTTCTTTTTTAGGCAGTTATAAAAAGTCACAATATTTGTTTGGATGGAGTTAAACTTCTGCTTCAGGCATTCTGACATGCGGTACGTTTATTCCGTCACCCTAAAGTCCAGTTCCGGAGACATGTGTTAAGAAAACTGATGTTTGAGTACGGAGTAAACAGCGCGAAAGTAATGTTTCGTTGTTGAGGGAAACCTGAGATTAATTAAAGTTTTATGACGAGAGCTGTGTTTCGTGTGCGATATAAACAACGAACATTTGCTGGAGTTTCGGGACTGGCGAATACTACATTGATCAGTTATACGATCCTTTTTTTTTGTAGACCTAAATTAAATTTTTGTCAGCTACACTGAAGAAAAATACTATTTATACTTGAGTTATAACGAAGCTTAGTAAGTATTATGTTTTGAATGAATCAATAAAATTCCTATGTGTATTAAAATAACTTATTAACATATTTTCTTGATATTTCTTACACTTCCACTCTTGTTCGTAAACAAAAAAAAATATATTGACAAATGCATTGACTCGTGTTATTTTCCGTCATTTCTCGTTGACGAAGTTTCCGAAATTGCAGTATCGCATTGTGGTGTAAACAAACTTATCCCAGACCTTGTTTTCGAAAGTTGGGTTTCCCAACATAAATTTTGGGCGTCGGTATAAGCGTACTGACAAACCGGAGTTAACTTTTCAAATGTCCACTAACTTAAATCACTAGAACGGATTGTCATTCAACTCACGACTAACCCAGTTCGATAGAAGAGTGAATTGTTGTTAGCCAACGGAATGTCCAAATTGGCACGAAAAACTAAACTACAACGAAGTGAAACTGAATGCTCGGTGTTCAAAATATCGAAGGAGGAAGAACGAAAAGAATACTATCTTAAATATAAATAAAATTAAGTACAAAACAGAGCTGTAGTCATCGAATTTAGTAAAATATTCAACAAATATAAAGAATATAAAGGCTTACTACGGATTCTCGACGTCTTGAAACACTCGCAAACGTTTAAAGTTTAGGCATAATCTGATGATCGTCAAAATCTGGCCACATGACTGAAGTGACACAACGCCATCTGGGGAACTAATTGCAACAGAAATAAATCCAACTGTTTCTTAACAGAAAAAGTCTAAGGAATCCGATTCTGAAGTGTCTACCATCGCTAGACATGTAGGATAGCTGCAATTTTGAAAAAAAAAAAAAAAAAAATGGCGCCCAAATTACACTTTCAATAAAAACATAATTAATTCCTTCTAACAGGTACATTTTATAAGCAAAATGTACAAAGACAAAATATAAATAACATAAAATTTCCGTGAGATGCATTTTGTTTCATCAATCTACCATATTTCATTCTCAAACTGCAGAGCTTCAAATATTTCCGAAAAATAAACATCACTTCCTCAAATCTGTATTTCGGCTTAAATGAGCAAGAATACTAATTAAACGGTCCATTATGTAAAAAAAAAATTGAACTGAATGAGAAATGTACAGTGTCTTTTTTACTGTAAGAATATTTTTGTTTCAAACTTTTAGTATTTATAGTTACCTATCTGCAGTATTTTAATTAACAGTACATATTGTCTACTATTGTGTGAAAGTTCTACTAACTCAATTGATGTGTGAGTGCAAAAACACGAGTGTATAACATAATATTACAAATATTTCCATTTTTGTAACAGATTTTTGATTAGCTGCTGGGAGTAATAGTTGAATAAACTGTTAATGCGGTAGTTGGTAAGATAGAAAATACAGCAGAACATGGTGAGATGGAGGTAGATGAAGAGCAGTGTTTCCTTAGTAATGCAGATTTAAGTAATGAAGTATGTTATACACTGACGAATGAAGGAGTGCAAGGAATTCACAGAGTCTGCAAAGAATGCAAAATAAGTAATTTCCATTTTAACATTGGCCAACGAGTCCATAAGAGATGCAGAGCAAGATTTGTAAATTTAAAGGTCCCTTTATTATCCTGTCGACAATATTACCTGCTAAATCTGGTGTAAGATCTAAAGGACCATCATTTATGTGGAAGGAAAATTGTTTATTCTGCGGGGAAAAAGTTACTCAGTGGCATATTTTAAACAACCAGCCTTATTTTGTCCGCACTACAAACTTTCACGAGCATTTGCTGAAGGAATGTGAAGAGCGTAATGATAAATGGACTATGGAAGTGCATGATCGAATTCAGTCTGCTGTCTCCGATCTTCATGCAGCAGACGCTTGTTATAATCAAATGTGTAGTGTCAACTTTCATACAGGAAAACTTATACCTTCTAACTTTTCAAGAGTAGACCATCAGAATCATCTGGACGGCCAGAGGGTAAAGAAAATGACGAGGAACAGATTACAGTTGATGGTTTAGTAAACAAGATGGCAGAATATTTACAAAAGAATGGAACATTATAACCTTACTCAAATAAGTATATAAAAAACTGCTCGACCATTTTCAGGATGATATAGTTATTACCACCGTCGCTCGAGTAAAGAATATTGTTACATTCAGAAAAAAAGCAGTAAATATTCTTAGAGACTACTATCGGAATGCTTAACTAGAGACATAGAAGAAAATAAACGAGACTTAATTCTTGCAGCAGCACACATTATAAGAGCAGATATAAAAAAAATGGAAGTAGTACCACATGAGTATGCATCTGTCGAAGAAATTCTTGACAGTCCAAGCAACACTTCTCATTTCCCTGACAGCCTTCGGACACTTTTGAAAGTTCTTGTAACTGGTAATGACAAAACAAGCAAGGTTGTATCTATTGTCCAAGCCATCGCACAAGCTGTGCGCCCAAGAGTCATGCTACAACCTATGAAATTGGGATTGGGAGTGCTTGTTCACTTTAACACAGGCTCACGATTTTTAGTAGATACACTACACAGCGTGGGTTGTTCTTGTTCATATTCAGAGGTGTTACAGTTGTCACGATGTTCAGCTGGAGATATTCATGGTATTAGGAAAATACGGAGCTATTGGTAATGATCTGCCTGTTAACAAGTGGATGCAGAGTTTTTCACGCAGCAGGAGATGCTGACCTCATGATTGTTCAGGAATGTGTCAAGTCAGCAAATGAACGTACAACAGTAGTTGTGGACGATGACACTGATCTCCTTATACATCTACTACGTCATTAAAAAAATGCACCTTATAATATAGGTATTCCTTTGGCCAGAACCAAAGGCTAATGAAAAAAAAAAACTTCAAATACAACATCAGACATATTAGGGAGAGGTTGGAAGAAAACAATACATCACACATATTGTTTTCACATTCTCTTCTTGGTTGCAACGCCACATCGAGGCTGTTTTCAATTAGAAAGGTTGAAACCATTAATGCGCTAACATTTGAAGACTTTCGCCAACAAGCAGCTGTATTCAGCACATCTGAAAAACAAATTAAGATATTGTAAAAGCTGAGGAGGTCGCTTTAGTTAAAGTATATGGTGCTAAAACAGAGGAATCACTCAATCAGTTGAGAGTTAGACTTTTTGTCAAAAAAGTGAGCGAGTCGACAAAGCATATGAAACCAGAAACTCTGCCTCCAACTTCTGATTCATGCTCTTTCCACAGCATGTGGGTATACCACCAGGTTCAAGCTTTGGCAGGGAGAAACAATAGATCCATTACAGCGGGATGGGTAAAGAAAGAGAATAAACTTTCTCTTATTAAATCATTCAAGCATCCAGCACCAAGTCACCTCCTGAAGTTAATACGGTTTGAGAGTAAATTAAGTCAATGTAGCACAATGCTGTGCTCCTGCAAAAAACAAGGACTATTATGCACTGCAGCATGTGGTGACTATCGTGGGATGAGCTGCATGAATTGAGATAAACTAACTTTTGATGACTACGATATTGGCACCTACTAATTTAGTTTAAAGGGTGAGTCTATATACTTTTTTTAGGTAAAAATATTAATAAGAAAACTAGCAAACTAAAAGCATGTGTTAAAGTAATATAATTAAAACGATAAAATTTATAAAAACCTTTAACCAAGACTTTGGCAAATCGGTATTAAATATTCAGAGTAAATTTAAAAAAAACTGTCAATTTACGCCTGTTAATGTTAAGTAAGTATAACATAAATATTTTTTAAGAAAAAATGACACTGTACATTTTTCATTCAATTCTTTTTTTTTTTTTATATAATAGATTGTTTCTTTGATATTCTTGCTCATTTAAGCTGAAATACAGATCTGAAGTGATGTTTATTTTTCGGAAATATTTGAAGCTCTGCAGTTTGAGAATGAAATATGGTAGACTGATTAAACAAAATGCATCTCACGGATATTTTATGTTCTTTATATTTTGTCTTTATAACTTTTGCTTATAAAATGTACCTGTTAGAAGGAATTAATTATGTTTTTGTTGAAAGTGTAATTTGGGCGCCATTTTTTTTCTTCAAAATTGCAGCTATTCTACATGTCTAGCGATGGTAGACACTTCAGAATCGGATTCCTTAGACTTTTTCTGTTAAGAAACTGTTGGGTTCATTCCTGTTGCAATTAGTTCCCCAGTCAACCATAACTTTACTAGACAGTGAGTTACGTATTTTCAAGTTAAGTTAGACAACCTTGTGATTTTTGGCTTGTTGCTTTAAAAAAAATTAGTATTTTAAATTTTATGTCGCGCGTAGTGATATGTGCATAAAGTTTATTGGGTACGGTAAAAATTTGTGGAAATAACATACTAGGGCATATAGCGTGCAACGCCTATTCGGTATCAAGTATTTATCTGGATTTTAATTTCAAATTTCAGAATTTTTTTCAATACAGAGATATTTAATTTTTGGCTTTTACTTATGAGACCTTATAGCCTACAATATCGTAATTTACTGTACTTTTTTTTTCAGTTTGTTATGTCGGATTTAGTGGCGTACATAAAACGGTAACACACAAACTTTCATATTTACAAGCCATTACGCAAAAACTACGAGAGATAAAAAAAATTCACTAGCAAAACTTAGTCACGTGACCAATACTACCGAGCAGACTATACTTACTACGTTTTCGTGTTTGTGTGGGTCACGGTCTAGTGTTGCTCAACGGTAATGCTTTGTTCGCGCAAAACTGGCTTAAATCGTCGACTTCAAGGAAGTCCCTACATGCCGTCTCTCTCCTATCTCTATGTTATTGTAGCGAAACACAAACAACTCTCACTATGCTTTATGAAAACATAGTAAGTACTATCTAGTCGATCTACCCAGTCGTTGGATGTTTACCGTCTTTTTCTGACCGCACATAAACTCTAATAGTTGTATGTGCGGCAACATCTTTAAAAGCGGTAAAATTTCAGTCGCTGATTGACCTGTATTATAAGACCAGGTTAGAACTGTGCAGATTATTCTTCTGTACTAGTACAATGTAAGTATATGGCAATGGTAATGTCTTATGTATCGACTATCGAGTATAAGGTTTTCGTAAGCGCCTAGTATGATAGTGATCATGGTCTATGGCCATGGTAGTGATACTGTTGACCACGGTCGTAGAAGAACAGGTCTGGACACTCGCCTATCTACGAATGTATTTTGCTTGACCCCCTTGTTGCAAATACAGTAGAGGATAATACCGGACACGGCCTATACTTTAACATTGACGATGCTGGGGACATCGACACTACCGCTACCTACGCGGCTCAGTGTGCAAAACTCGGCGCGAAGTTTAAATTGCCGTGTATCTAAATGGCAAACCTGCGATAGTTTCCGAGTAAAATACGTTTCTACAGCTGACTAAAATTGGTTTCTAAGTATATATTTTCGTTTATATGTTATCAATAGCTATCGTATTTAATTTTC
>PNEQ01093177.1:0-51424 GCA_003012365.1 Medauroidea extradentata | reverse complement strand
CACTCGCCAACCACACGTCGGCCTGTCTCTCCCGCGACTCGCAAGCAACTCTCTTCCACAGCCGCGCGCGCTCCCTCCCTGACCACACCTGGTGGCCGCCACCGAAAACAACGCTCACGTGTGCTGGCGCCCTCCTTGCGGCAGGCGCGGAACTAAAGCGCCCAAATACATAAAATTATGTCTCATGAAATGCCATTTTACTGACAAAGGGAAAATGGTCATTTCAAAGGACAAAAACAGATTCAAAGCAACACAAAATTAATTCCTAAGTTGAACATTGTCGACATATTTTCAAGAATTATCCGTATGTGTTATGCCTGCTGACTACAGAGGACTATGTCAGTTCTACGACCTCGTCAGGTAACATAACTTCTTTCTTCTCCCCACTATGCTGGGGGTTATGCGGGGCGGTGACGAATGTTGGATGCAATGGCCAATAGGGCTTCGGCGATATGTCTGGTGTACGAACTCGTCACGTCTCGTGGTAGCCAATGGGAGGAACGATACATAAGCATCAATATACGGTGCATGGACAGGGTGAAGGGATGCCAACAGTTGGTGCGTATGGTTTTGAAGAGGGTAAGACGTGTAGGGGAGTTCTGCGACATCGGCAGTTAGCAGAACGTTTTTGGAGGTGTGCAGATGGGTTCATGGAGGGAGTAAGGGGAAGAGTAGGGAAAACGTTCGGTGAAATGACGAGGTCGTAGAAGTGACCATTTTAGGACTTAACAGCTTACTGACTTATCTTCCTTTTTTGTTTTATTGTGGGGTTTTCTTCTATACGGCAACATTCGCTCGCAATGGCGTATGTCCAAAAATAACTGTTCTGCTCACAAGTAACTGGCACCTGCAAGTAAAGACACACTACAAATAACCGCGAGGTAGAGCTGCAGGCGTTAAAACAAAGCGTTGCAACATTTTTTCGTGAAAACTATTGGCCACTAGTTACGGTTTGAATAAGCCATTGAGTAGCAACAGGACAATTTCGCGGGATCACTGACATGTAGGCTAGCCTCCAAGAATATATGTGTATTCAAGCAGACATCAGCTGTTCATTGTCTGCTCGCTGACACAGTGATACCACATGATTAGGTTTACGTTTACTTGATTCTTTAATTTAGCTCAGCGCTCTCCAGGAGGTGTCAACTAAGACAATAACCAATGATGAACGTGACAATAGCCTTAGAGATATTTGAAATCTAGCTTGTGTCTAAAAGAAAACACGAATTTTTCAGGTCCCTTGGTATAACTAAAATTCAAAAGCGTGAATTTATTTAGCAAAGTTTGCTGTTGCATCACGTTTTATTAAGCACACGCTGGAAAGCCGGAAACCAATCTCTAGGGACCTGAACAATTCGGGTTTATATCCAAGTTCGAGAAAAAAAAACAATGTTTAGTTCGTTTTACTTCCGCAATTGGTCCTCTACTAATTTGTATAGACCTACAAAACTCGCGTTGAATTTTAGTGGCGTTAAATTTTCCTGTAGGCCTATATACCGCAGCACTAATCCTGTGATTCTATTGACCACGAGCCGCGAACTCAAATTACTTACGATGGAGACCACTTTAAAGGAGGTTGTTGACTCTGCCGTGGGACATTTAACTACTAGAGCAACGATTTTGACGTCTGCGATTAGCCAGTAGAAACCCAAGACGAGTGAGATTTAAGACATCCGATCACTGACTATGCAGCAGAGCTGCAGATGTGCTCATAAGGCACTGAAACAGATTGGTGTAAATATCTCTCCGCCACAAAATCGTGGCTTCAGCCGTTAGTGACTTGAATATTTGTATCCAACCCCTGTTTCAAAGTAAATCTTATTATATTTGTTGTATACTACCTTCCCTACATACGCGTACATATACATGTATAGGCTGTTCATTATAAACTGAGCACTCAGCAGAACATGTAATTAATTAAAACTTTGTTGTATTGGGCCAATATATATTAACTTTTGGGAGTGTTGAAACGTTTACACTGGTTTTCAGTTACATGGAAGTGTTCACATTAAAAATAACAAAGATGGCTGAAAAACGGCTCAAAGAAAACTTTATACAGTGCTCACTTTATCGTGAACGGCCTATATATATGTGTGTGTGTGCGCGCGCGCGTGTGTATGTATGTATATATATATATATATATATATATATATATATATATATATATATATATATATATATATATATATATGTAGACACACACAGTACGTCCAGAAGTAACCGTATAATATGCACACCACACGAATTCTGAGCTAAATTGGAGACGAAAATATTAGTGGCAAAATGTTGTACGATGACATTTTACATGCCCTATGTGGCAACGTAGCACTGTAGCTAGTTAGTCCCCTCTTGCGCTGCACAGATATCTTACTTATCTTACTACAACTGTTATGATCTGTATATTATGGGTCCAGGTTAAAATTCTGAGCGGTCCAAACATGATTCTAGGTTTACTTGACTTAACATACTTAAAATAATACCTGGAGTTGGAGCCCAGGAGGGTTTTGAACGTAAATTGTCGTCGTACGATGTTTTGCCACTTATATTTTCGTTTCCGATCTAATCCAGGATTCGCTGGTGTATTTATGATGTATATACACATACATTGTACGTACACACAGTGGATGACATTGCTTTTTGCCAGGCAGGGCTGAGTTTGTCGAGTACTGTAAAATATTATCTGTTGGTCAGAGCCACGATTCTTTGGCGAATAAGATTAATGCACTTGTTAATTTTAGTGCCTTATGTGCACATCTGCACTTCTGCTTCACGGTCAGTGATTGGATGTTTTAACTCTCACTTGTCTTGGAGTTCTGCTTAGAAATCACAGGCGTGTAATGTCACAATTGCCTTAATATTATTGGTGCAATCAACTGAGAGACATGCCTGAAAAAAAACGCTACTAATAACCATGAAGCACAGCTGTCGATATGCATGTGAGACGTTGAAACAAAGTGATGCACAAATTGTTTCGCGACAAATTCGTGGCTCTAATGATAGTCGACGATACATTCACTGACATGCTGGTCTGCAGGTGCCACTTACTACTGAGTGCTCAGAAAGGAATCAGTTACTAGTAGATCTTGCATGGTCATTGGTCTGCGTCGAGTGCATAGGGAGTGCACAATTCCGAGAATGTGCAGCACTCTCTTTAAACAACCTGTGCTTACCGCAGCATACTAGGAGAAGAACCGGCCATGGTGTGTGTTAAAGAACCATCACATCACTCGCACGGAGCAATCATTAGCAACCGTGGAAATCCCGAATTCAGGATGTCCGGATCCAGGAATCGAACCCGGAGTCATTCCGATTGCAAGTCCAACGTGTTATAGTCGCGCCGCTTCGCTCAGTGTAGGTTACATAAAAGTTTCGGTTAATGACTGTCATCATTGCGAGAGCTTTCTACGTACACACGATACACATACGAAATAGAGTACTGCTGTATAATATCGTGATTCTGTCAACCGTGATCACGAAATCACAGTTGGTTGTTAATTTCATTATATGTTCTTAAGAGCAAGAAATGTTATTGGTACTGCAGTGTTAACCGTAAAGAAGTTCTTAATAGGAAGCATATTGAAGTGACTTTTTGAGTATGTGCTAAATTATAATTGACGATAACTTCCCATAATCTTTAAATAGGCCTACATCTTAAATTAAACGATGAAGTATGAAATTAAATATGTTAGTCAGATAAAATACAGTTTTAATACTTTCTATAACTGTAGCCAGAGATTACATTTTTTTACGCTTTTGACTTTGTCTTTACTGCCTCTAAAATTTAAGGAATCTTTCCTTTTAAAAAAAAGAAGAGAAGAAAGAAAAGATAACCGAGAGACGCCCTCGTTCTTAGTTTAAGTTATGGCTATTGTGTGTTATAAATTGATGTTGCTCTGGCATTGTTTTTCTGTTTGTGTGAATTAGACTTTTAATTACTACTCTTCCAACCGTACTTTATCTCTCTTTCCATCTTGGAAATAAAAAGAAACAAACTGCTGAAGTATGGAGCGATGATTCATACTGCGTGCACAAGCTTTCGTAACTACAATTATGTTTCCGTATGTGACAATTTATTAAAGATATGCTGGTTCAAATCCTGTGCGATACTTATAAAATAGTATTATAATTTTCATAGACATTGGTTAACAAATTCTGGAGCAAATTGATAGTGCCTATAAAATTCAATCTTTTTTTTTACCTGTATAGTTGTATTGTGCGAGACAAAAGGAAATTGTCATATACGCTAGTTACAATGAAATAATCACTTTTAATGTCTTGCTTATGTTTTCTCCCTTTCTATCTATTTGCGTATTTCCGTATTTCTTACAATAAGTTTAGCAATGTAACCATCACACACAGTTTTCAGACTACCTAACTAAAATGTCTGAGGTTCCGTTATTATTCTTAGTGAAATATTGTTCAGAAATACTGAGTTAATCTTGGACAATCTCTACCAGCGTGCAGGCTATGCTTAGTAGTGTGTGTAATAATTCACTGTGGTACCTAAGCGTTATTTCCCACAATTTATAACCTTGGTTAAACAGTCCTAGACTGACAGAAGGCTTTGCTACTCGAACATAAAGAGTGCCGCAGAGGTGTAGTGGTAGTGCTCAGAAAGTGAAGATCCGGGCTTCAACCACAGAGATCAGGCTAATTTTCATACGTGGGTAACGTGGCAGATGTTGCGGTTGTCAGGTTGGGTTGTTAGGTTTGGTTATGTTAAGTAGATTTATGTTAGGTTGGGTTAGGTTAGGTTGGGTTAGGTTAGGTTAGGTTAGGTTGGGTTAGGTTATGTTGGATTTGATTAAGTTAATTTTAGTTAGGTGTAAATACGTTACTTTCGGTTGGGCTAGGTTAGGTTGGGTAAGGTTGGGTTAGTTTAGGATTCGTTAATTTGGGGTTAGGTTAGGTAATTTGGGTTAGCTTAATTGAGGTCAGGTGGTATTAGATTATGTTGGGTGAGGTAAGGATGGGTTAGTTTCCGATTGGTTAGCTAAGATGGGTTAGTTTGGATAGGTTACGGTATGTTTTTCTGGGTTGGGTTGTGTTAGGTTCCTATAGGGTTAGTTGGGTTAGGTTAGATAGGGTTAGGGTAGGTTGTGTTAAATATTTTGGATTAGGTTAGGTTTATGTAAGGTTGGGTTATGTTTTGAAGGTTTATGTTAATTTTGGTTAGGTTATGATAGGCTAGTTTCAGTGGAGTTAGGTTAGGTTAATTAGGTTTATATTGTTTTAGCTTATGTTGGGTCACGTTAATTGTGTATTAAGTTAGGTTGGATAGGTTATCTTTGTATAGGTAAGGTTAGGATAAGTTACGTTGGTTTGAGTTAAGATAGATTGTTTAAGATACGTTCGTGAGGTTAGATTTGGTTTTCTTAGGTTTGTTTTTCTTAGGTTAAGTTGATTTAGGTAAGGTTGGGTTAGGTAAGGTTGCGTTAGGTAAGGCTGGGTTAGGTAAGGTTGGGTTAGACAGGGTTGGGTTAGGTAAGATTGGGTTAGATTAAGTCCAGTTAGGTTAGCCTGGTTAAGGTTATGTTGGTTTAGGTAATATTAGTTTGTGTTGGTATAGGTAAGGTTAGTTTAGGTTTGGGTATATGGTTAATTTGGTTTTGATTAGGTTAGGTTGTGTTAGGTTATGTTGTGTTAAGTTTGGTTATGTTAGATTGTGTTAGGTTGGGTTAGGTTGAGATATGTTAGGTTATATTTTTTAGATTACGCTGTGTCAAGATTGCTTTATAAAGTTAGGTTAGGTGGGGTAGAGTTTGATTACTTTAGTTTTGTGTTATGCTATGTTGAGTTAGTTTATGACAGGTTAGGTTAAAATTGGTTAGGTATTTTAGGTATGTTGTATTTGGTTAGGTTTGGTTAGTATCTTATAGTTTTGGTGGGGTATGATTTAAGATGGGGTAGTTTATGATGGGCTACAATACGTTTAATTATGATGGGTTTGGTTGGCTTTTGTAAGGTTTTGTTTGATTATGCTAAGTTCAATTATGTTAAAATGTGTAAGGTTAAGTGAGAATGGATTACTTAAATTTAGGTATGATTAGGGACCTGAAAAACTGGTGTTTACTTTTAGGCACGAGCTAGATTTCAAATATGTATAAGTTTTTGTCACTTTCGCCACTGGGCCTTGACATTTTTATCTACTCTGGAGAACGTTGAGCCTATAATGAATCAACTAAATGCAAACCCACTCATGTGGTATCATTTAGTCAGCGAGCAACCAATGAACAGCTGTTGTCTGCTTGAATACACATATATTTCTGGAAGCTAACCTACAGGCCAGTGAACCCGCGGATTTTTCCGGTCTCTAGGTATGATTAGGTGTGGTTAAGTTAGGTTGGGTTATGTTAGACTAAGTAAGTGTGGGTTAGTTTAGTGTATTTTAGTTTGGTTAATGTTTAGTTGTGTTAGGTTAAGTGGCCATAAGTTCGGTAGGTAGTTAGGTTGGCCTAATTTATGTTGGTTCTATTAAGTTAATGTACGTCATGTTGGGGTTTGAATGTTCGGTTACGTTAGAATAGGTTATGTTAATTATGGTAAGTTAGTGCAGATTAGACTAGGGTAGTTAAGGTCTTGGAATGTTACCTTAGGGTTAAATTGAGCTAAATTTTGTTTGGTTAGGTTAATTTGCAATGTGTTATGGCAGAGAAAGATATAAATTGTTAGGTTAGATTATGTTGCAGCAGGTTAGTGTAATTTTGGGTAAATTTATATTAGTTTAGAATATGTTCTACAAGTTATTGCAGACCTGTGCAAGTAAGAATATAGCAAATTTGGTAAAGGCTAATTCAAGTCATCGCAAGACATTGCAAGTCATAACAACTTATGTCGAGTCAAGACAAGTCACTGTGGGAAATGACCGCTTGGCAAGTCACAACGAATTATAGAGAGTCTTAACATGTTATTTCAAATTCAAACAAGACATGCCAAACAATAAAGTACGAGGCAAGTTGTAACAATCCGTAACAAGTCATAACAAGTGGCGGCAAGTTGTGGCAAACCGTGGAAAATCAAGGCGAGTCGTGGCAAGTCAAAGCTAGAGACAGGAAGCTTTCGCGAAAAGATTTTTTGCGCCACTTTGTATCAATGCCTTACGTGCACAGCTGCAACTCTACTTCGTGTCATTGGCTGTGTATATTTGTGAAGATTCGACTTTCATTTGACTGCACCAATCAGAACAAAGTATTGTGACACCATACATCTGTGACTTGCTGAGAGAACAACTAGACGCTAGGAGATAAAACATCAAATCACTGACCACAAAGCAGGACTGCAGCTGTACACGTAAGGCACTAAACCAAGTAGTGCTAAAATCGTTTCGCGAAAACTCCGTGTCCCTAGTCATAACGAGTCATGAAAAGACATAGCGAGTCATGACAAGTGATGGCGAGTTCTAACAAGGCATAAAAAATCATGTCATAAGAAATCATGGCATGTCATAAAATGTAATTTGGTGTTGTAAAACGTAATTGCAAAACATAAATACAAATGAAAAATCAATAAAAGTAATGGCAAATCACAGCAAGTCATAACAGTTCATGGCAAGTCCAAATTGTCATGAAAAGTCAAAGAAGTCATTATTAGTCAAACAAATCATGTTAAGTTAAACAATTTAAAACAAAAGTCCTAGCAATTCAGTCGAGACATGGCAAGTCAAACATGTGGCAGCAAGTCAAACGATGCAAGGTAAGTCAAACAATTCGCGGCAGGTCATAAATGTCATGGCTTGTCACACAAAGTCATGGAATGTCTCTTTAAATAATGGAAACTTATCGCTAGTTATAGCTAGTCATAACAAGTCATAACCATTCATTACAAGTCCTGGAAATACATAAGTCATGGCTTGTCGCTGCAGACAAGTTATAGCAAGTCATTTAAGGTAATGGAAGGCATGGCCAGTCGTGGCAAATAGTAGCAAATCGAGGCTTGTCGCAGCAAGTCGCTAAAAGTCGCGGCAAGTCGTAGAAATTCATTGAAAGTCATGGCAAATCGTGGCAAGTTACGGTAAGATATAACAAGTCGTGGCAAGTCATGACAAGTAATTGTAAGTTAGGGCAAGTCATTGCATCTCAAAGACAATCCACAGCAACATAGGGACGTACTCAAGCAGACAGCAGATGTTTATTGGCTGCTGGTTGACACAGTCGTACCACACGATTGGCCAGCATTTAGTTCATTCTTTATTAATGGTTCAGCGTTCTCCAGGGGGGGAGGAGGGAGTCAAAAAAAGTCAAGAACCAATCGCGAACATGACAAACACTAAAGATATTTTAAACCTAGCTTGCCTAAAAAAACACGAATTTTTACAGGTCCCTAATGATTAAGTGAAATACGTCTGACGCATCGTAGCTGCCTGCTGACCAATAACGGTAATCAACTATTGCGATAGCGGGATTCTTATTGGCCCAGTCGAACAGAGCAATAGCTCAACGTACAAGAGAAAACCAGTAAGCATTTGATAAGCTGAACGTATTTTGAAACTCAGCAAACAGTCAAGTTTTCCCGCGATAAACCATCATTAGAAATGATGGAAAATCGCGAAAATTATTTGAGTCAGCATAGCCTCCAAGTCACTGCGCTGTCTCTTTTTGGCTGACGTGTTTAGAGACACCATAACTTGTTTGAAGACGAATAAGAGACGTTCTTCGTTAAAACAGTGGTATTCTCGTTGGCCGAGTTAAATGGGGCAAACATCTTCGAAGACAAACGAGAGCCAACAGCAAAATTGAAAGGACATTTATGAGCACATTACATTGGAGTCTAGCAAACAGTCAACTTTTCCCGCGATATACCGTCATCTCTAACCATCATCTCTAAGCATATTGTCTAACTTTAATAATTTAAACTTATTATTAGTTAGGTGATTCTAACATTCTAAAAGGGGCATTTGAGTCTAATCTAAATCAGAGGAAAGATATCTTGTAGTAGTAAAATGAGTATTATTTAGATTAATATTTATGTTTGTGGGCAGTGATTTAGCGCGGAGAAATTCGACTATTTGCTCGGATTTTATAGTGAACCATATTCATTTCAGACGTTCTGTTGGTGTGCCTTCGTGTGATCAGGTACGGAGCCAGACATTCCTACGCCCGGGGCAAAAATTGTGATTTGCTCCCCCTTCCTTTCCGTATCTTGCATACGTTGTTTTGAACTCGCGTAAATAACAGTACAAAATTTTAGCAGAAATACATAAAACCTGTACTTACTAGCTACCGTTAGCAGTGTTTGAAGTGTGCATTCTAATTATAAATACTGTATTTATAACACTATATGGTATTTATTGTTAATAAAAATACAAAAATAAGAAACAAGAAAAAATTCTGAATGCTGGTAAACATTGTAATTTTTTTACACTTATGTATATTTCATTCTCAAGTAAAAATTTTCGGCACCCCCAGCGTCCCTTTAGCTCGGGGCCAGGAGCAGTCTGTCCCCTATGCCCCCCCCCCTAGATCCACCCCTACATGTGACATGGACAACGACTTGTGCTAATCTACTGGTCGTTTGTGATACGTCTGTATATTCTAAACCATAGTCATTATCCAATCATACGCGATACATAGAGACATGCAAAATTCGCGTTACCATTTGGTAGCAGACTAAACTTCACTTTCCTATACATAACAGAGCATAATCTGTGATTCAATTGGCCACGAACTTTTATGTGTTGTCATTTACGTGTGTTACGTCTTTGCAAAGACTGGCCTCTCTACCGTGTAAGCATTCTCCGCGGCTAGTCACGACAATATCGACCAGCGAGAGACGTCGAACAAGCCTATAGTCACTCCGAGTGTAGTCAGTTGTCAGAAAATAACGCGAATTTTTCATGCCTCTTAACGATACAGTAAACCACACTGTTTTGGAGAATACATTGGCACGAAACATCCTCGCGGTTTACCAAAATCTCACGTTAACAATTTATAAGACATAATTCAGCTCAAGGGAGAGAGTTCTAACAAAGCCGTTACTGTAAAATATTATGCTAGAGACAGCTACATGTTATTTAAATTAAATTCAGAAGTTTAAAATGCAAATTTTAAAAATTCACTACTTTTTAAAAAATACAAAATGTTCAATTTTTTGTTTTAATATATATCAACTTGTAGCCTGCACCATTGTTATTCACTGTTCAGTTTGGTCTGTCAGTTGGTTTAAGTGGCGTACATAGAACCGTGACACGCACATTTTGACATTTACGAGTAATTACGCTAAAACTATGAGTAGAGAAACGTAAATTTCGCGAATACGTTTGAGAAGACGTTAGAATTCAAACAACTATACACATGCATTATTTTCACGATTTGTTTTCTGTTAGGGACCTGAATAATTGCGTTTTCTTATAGGCACAAGCTAGATTTCAAACATCTAAAATGGTTGTCAGGTTCGCGAATGGTCCGTGACTTATTTGACACCCCCTGGAGGGCGCTGAACCAATAATAAAGAATGAACTAAATGTATTCCTATCTTGTGATATGACTGTGTCAGCGAGCAGCCAATTAACATCTGTTGTCTACTTGGGTACATGTATATTCTTGGAGGCTAGCATACGGGTCAGTGAATCCGCGAATTTTTCCTGTCTCTAGTCACTGTTATTAAAACTCTTCCTTGTGGACTGTAAACTAGAGACTACTGGCCGCACACATTTATTCGCTACACGTAAGCGGAAAGTGTTACGGCAATAAGTCATTGATTCTTGATGAAAAAAGTTTTGCATCAACTTGTTTCATTGCCTTATGGACGGACACATCTGCATCTATGATTCACCAGTAGGGACCCCTGTCTTCCGCGAAAAGAATTTTGTCTCACTTTGTTTCAGCGCCTCACGTGCACACACGCAGCTCTGCTTTGAGGTCAGTGCGTGGTAGAGGCAGGAAAAATTCGCGGTTTCACTGACCTGTAGGCTAGCCTCCAAGAATATATATTATATATATTTGTGTGTGTGTACTCAAGCAGACAACAGATGTTTATTGGCTGCTCGCTGACACAGTCATATCACAAGATAGGCATGCATTTAGTTCATTCTTTATTATTGGTTCACCACCCTCTCTATGGGTGTCAAATAGGTCGCGGACCAATCGTGAACGTGATAACCATTAAGATGTTTGAAATCTAGTTTGTGCCTAAAATGAAATGCGAATTTTTCAGCTCCCTTGTGAGTGGAATGTCTTTAATCTATGAGTAGAGATACCGATTTTTGGTGAAAATATTTCTGCTGCAGTTTGTTTCAGTACCTCATGTGCACAGCTGCAGCTGTGCTTCATTGTTATTGGCAGCGTGTCTTTGGGGTAAGACGTTTCTCATTTGACTGCACCAATCATATTAAGGTTACTGCTATTCCATACGTTCGTGATTTGCAGCAAAGCATTAAGACACTAACTAGTTAAAAACAGCCAATCACTGACGATGAAGCAAAGCTGCAGCTGTGCACATGAGGCATTGAGACCAACTGCTGTAGATATCTTTTCACCAAAAATTGGGGTCCCGTCTACGAGTTTTGGGGTCCTATACTCAAATCACAGACGTGTGGTGTCGCAGTTAACCTTTTTATTATTGGTACACTCAAATGAAAAAAAAAACTACTCAGAACAAGTACATACAGCCAATAACTATAAAGTATATCTACTAACGTGTACGCAAGGCAATATAACAAAATGTCGCTAGAAACTTTCAGCGACAAACTCGGGATTATATCAAAGTTGAAAATGTCTCCCTAATTTATTGATTTTGTAGCCAAATTTATTTTGGTAGATTACTTCCAAATTTACGATAAGTGGGTTATGATTAGTAATGAATTCGATAACAAAACAACAAATTTTATGACGGAGTTACAATTGAAGAACATTTCTTCAGTGTACTTGTCAAAAATAGTCAATTTCTAGATTATTAAAATTTAATGTAAAAGCTTTTTTTTTTAAGTGTAAGTAAAACATTGGCACTTTGAAATGTTTGATATACGTTCGACTAATGTTTAGGCAAGAAATAAATAACAATCGAGAGAATTTTTAATAGCAAGGGAGCAGTTTTAATCTTATTAGTTTTTTATTTGTAACTTTATTTTAATTTATTTTCTTTGAGTGAATAACACCAGACAATGACTTGACAAGCTTAGCTACGAGTCCCGACTTAATGGTTTATGCAAATTAAACACGGCCTTAAGTACCGACAAAAACGAAACTTATCTTTTCTTTAGCCCGCGTGGATCCCAGCTTTCGGTCTCGTGTATATTGTGTACAAGGAAACAGCATTCGAGCGTTGTTGCTCGTCAAAAGAGAACATATTTGAACGTTCAGCTGACAGTTGATTGATGGAGCTTGTCCAGCAGAGTATTTTTCAACCTCCCCATAACGGGTGATGTACGCGCATTTTTATGTATGTATGGGCGATCATTGTAACGCACGTAGAGAGGAAAAAAGCTTCATTTGTCCGGCAACGAAATCTCAAGGAGATTGTCGAAGTTGAGAGAGGAATGTTTTTTTAACAACTGACACTTATGCCCTTGAAAGTTTATTTATAATTTTACGTTAACACACCTGCCATATATTTATTTTTAGGTTAACATTTAACTGACGTTAGTCTTCAACACCGTTTTTATATTGTTTTGGAAAACTATAATATTTACGAACATTTTACTTGACTGTCACTATTGTGGTATATTATTAACATTAGCCCACTTAACTATCACTATTGCGGTACATTATTAATATTAGTCCACTTGACTATCACTATTGCGGTACATTATTAATATTAGTCCACTTGACTATCACTATTGCGGTACATTACTAATATTAGTCCACTTGACTATCACTATTGTGGCAATTTTTTTTACATTAGTCCACTTGACTATCACTATTGTGACCCAGAACTTTCGAAAATTTATTTGAGAAGACATTATATTTTAAACAAATGTACACGTTACTTCCTTTCGTGATCGGATCGTTGACAATAAAACTCTTCCTTGAGGACTGTGAACCAATAGCAGACCTGCATGAAAACACTCACAGACTGCCACGCTACCTTGTCTCATGTACAACTGTCCACTCACTGGAGCAGCAGACAATGTACAAGTAACTGAGGACATAGTGTACACAGGACTGTGCAGTCCAGCCTGCTGGTAGTTGAACCCGCGACGTTTCCGGGACTCTACCTATAATTAGGGACTCAAATTTTTGGTGAAAATATTTCTGCAACATTTTGTTTCAGTGCCTCACGTGCACAGCTGCAGCTGTACTTCATTGTTATTGGCAGCTTGTCCTTGTGGAAAGACGTTTCTCATTTGACTGCGTCAATCAGAATAAGGTTACAGCGATACCATACGTTCGTGATTTGCACTGAAGGGTTAAACCACGAAATAGTTAAAAACAGCTAATTACTAGGTACTGGAAAACTTCGATAATTCAATTACCTGTAGGCTAGAATCAATTGTACTATGCACACTCAAACCCCGACTGTTATGTCAACTAGCTGCTACTCAGTGGAACAACAAACAATGAACTAATAGACGGTGCTTGAGTATGCGTAGTACAATGGATTATAGCCTACAGGTAATTGAATTTGCGAAATTTTCCAGTCCCTACTAATTAATAGAGACCCGGAAATGCCGCGGGTTCAACGACCAGCTGACTGGACTCCACAGTCCTGTGTACACCATGTCCTCAGCTACTTATACATTGTCTGCTGCTACAGTGAGTGGACAGTTGTACATGTGACAAGGTAGCGCGGCAGTCAGTGAGTGTTTTCATTTAAATATGTTATTGTTTCACAGACGTTAAGAAAGATTTTTAGTCAAGTCACCTAATCGCGAACGTAATACACGTGCAGAAGATTTTGAGATTTAAAATCTTCTCAAATGAATTCGCGAATTACCCGGGTCTCTATAGCTGCAGCAGAGCACATTAGGCACGGAAACAAACACTTGCAGAAATCTTTTCTTAAAAAATTGAGATCCGTATCTCTAATAATGTCGCTAGTAGTGGCGCTGATAGCACAACATTATTTTGTAGAGCAGCGAGATTGCGGTTTAGCGGGGCGTGTCTTATTGCTTTCCTGGGTCGATCACACGCGCGCGTATGTATATGTGTTGGTGTGTATGTATGCGTGTCAGGGGCGGATCCTTAAATGGTATTGAGGGGGGGGGATATTTCTGTCCGGGGGTCCTCCCCAGGAAAAAATGTTTTTTAAGATTCAAAATGGCGCACTTTGAGAAGATTTTGAACATTAATGTTTAACACACAACAGACGCAAATTGAAACATTTTCAAAGAGTTTACAGTTAGCTTTTGAGAATATATTGCAAAGTTCATAACACCTACTGCATTTTCAATAGTTTGAATAAAAAGTATAACATTTTTAAAACAAGATTGGGTTCTTGGGGGGGGGGGGAATTCCCCAATTCCCCCCTTGTATCCTCCACTGATGTAGGGCTTATGTATGTTTGAGTGTGTGTGAATGTCGAACGTGGCGGGAGATTCAGAGCACGTCTGCGCCGTGTCCGGCTTGCTAGAAGAATCCCCCCCCACCCCCCAAATTCCCCTGTACACCCCTCGACAAGGGCGCGTGCCCGCGCTTACCACAGCCACGACAGGAAGCTGTTACTCGCAACTTCTGCACGAACACCTGACTACCCAGAGAATTTTCTTTTCTAAACTTTGATAGCGTTCCTATACATTTTGAGGAAACCGACATATCAATACCGACGTTACTCTTGTAAAGGTCGTTCGGGGTAAAGTAAGCACTGAAAATGTAACGTTTGAAAAATATTACAAGCCGTTACTGCATATAAATATAATTTATCTATCACGTACTATAGTTCCCTTCTCGCTTGTATGGTTGGCAGCGAAATTGCGTAACGTGGATCCATGTATTTTCCTATTTCAGTACAACAATACTTCAAGTAAATCAACCGAAATCGACATATTTGTATGTTGTATAAATATAGTTAATAAACTTTTTTTTTTATCAATATATACAGTTTCCTACTGACGGCACAAATTATCTTTCACGCGCAAACATCAAGTAACGTGTCCAGAGAGGTAGATATTTTCTGTCGTTAGTCGTAACGCGCGGAGGCAATTACTTTCTGTGTGAATTTTTTTTCCATTTCAATATGTTCATTGGTTTTAGCGGCTTATTAGAACGAAAAACGTGCACATGTTGACATTGAAGGTTCATTACGAGAAAAAATTATTGAGCTAATTTTTTTGTAAGGGCCAGTTGTATCAACACTGGTTAGCGCTCCGAATAAATGTTATTCTCCTGTTTGGCTATAAATGCGTTGTATGAACTCATGTTATCGCTAGCCAGAGAGTTTATTCTCTGGCTATCTAATCTGCCGTGGAAGAGACCGATAAATACTTAACAGAAGAATTGTGGCAAGCGCGAAACGATTTACAAGATGGCGATGGGAGTGCGAAAATTCTGTGACTCGTTTAAGTTAATACAAATATAATAATTCGTGCAAAGTCATATTAAATTGAGATATTATAGAATGAAACGATAACTGAGTGCGAGTGAATGGACTGGGTTAAATATTTAGAAAACAAACTGTGTAGGCGATTCTGTGCTTCGAAAACGTGTTCCTTACCAAGCAAATTCATTCACAGTATCGAAACTAATGATTACGAATGTGTGATTTGTATATCCAATGTTACTTCCAAATTTGTTTTGCATCCCTCAAAATCAAAATGTTATTGACTGCGACCGTGATTTTAGCCACTTTGACTTTTGTGATTATAATGTCTCGCGGCTAAAGTAATGTTTCGATACATATTCGTAATCTTAAATTGTGTAGCTCCCTCGTGCATACTTAAGGACGTAGGAAATATGAAATTATATGTTTATAAGCTGCAGAGAAAAAATTTGAAAACAATTATCGTTACAGTAATGTTGTGGTTGTGTTCTAAATTGTGGGGAATACAAATTATATTTAATGTCAAGCTTTTATAAATCAGTGTAGTGGATGATTTGTTCATTTTCATTGATTGGCGATGTTCGTGAATAATTACATGCTTTGTTCATTGGAAGCAGAATTTTTTTAATGCAGGTGAAATAGCTTTGTTCCACAGTTCTGTTTTTACATAGTATATGTCACAAATGGAAAATATTAGGCCGAAAGTTTTATATTTGTAATGGTTTCAATTTGAGTAGTTATTTTTAATTCCACGCAAGTTTCTTAACTCGTCTGACTTGGTATTTAAGAACGCATCTCCTAAAATAGTCTTACAAGTGGTTTTCGTCGTTCTGCGTGTCGTGAAACAAATCGTGATAGATGCATTATTTCTAAGCAATTCAGAGCTAACATATTTCGACCCATTCGTACAATAACTCTACAATAAATTTAACTGCCATTGCAAGTCTTCACTGAGGTATGTTTGATTTGTGTAGACAGCAAACGTATGTGAAACAGTCTCACGAAAGACTATAAACTAAAAGTTGAACCCACCAGTCTTATGAAATTTAGAGAATCCCAACAGAGTCTAACTTAAATAAGCACACAATGAATTCAAACTCTAAATTGTTATAATTTTGTCACATATTTCGATGATAATGTTAATTTTAAGGTTAGTACATATGGTGCTTGTGTTGTAAAAAATTTAATTAACTGCGCAATACAGACAGAGAGAACATGTTATAAAATTTCATTATTATTTCACTTCTCACTTGTGAAAGTTTTAATAATTCGTATGTACTTTGTAAACAATACGAGAAAAACAATATAAACATATGACACTTGCCAACATAAATTTTAGTTTTCGGAATAAAATTACTACATTTCTAGTAACTATATTGCCAACAAGTACATATAAGAACCACCAAAATTCTTAACAACCTGGTAGCTAACGAGGGAATAAAAACGGCTGATAAAATACAACTGGACACTTAATAACAAGAGAATAAGCTAACATGGTGTTAGCTAACAGCCTGTTAGTTGAAAGTTGATACAACTGGCCTTAAGAGGGCAATGTACGTCCAAGGAACGTCTACAAAACTAACATCATTTCAAACAAATATAAAATTACGATTCATCCCAAACTTGGAAGAGGAACACTTTCCTTCGCCCGGAGCAAGAATTGTGAACTGCCCCCACACCCCTCCTTTGCAAACTTCCCTTTTTCCATCAGACCAATCAACCAAACAGTAAAAAACGTATCGTGAATATGTTGTTTTGTGCTCGCGTAAGTAGCAGTATAAGATTTTAGTAGAACTAAATAAAACCTGTACTTACTAACTACCGTTAGCAGTGTTTAAGGCCTCGCTCATTAGTTTTGCAATACTTTCAAAAACTTTTTTAACACAAACTAACACATATACCAAAAAATCATTCTTACAGTTTTAACACTTATATATATATATATATATATATAATCGTTTGTATATGAATTTTTATATTTTTGCCCTTGAAAGTAAGCAATAATTAAGCAAAAATTATTATAAATGGCAAAATTGTGTATTGTATGGCTGTACACGGTCTCAATTTGTTTCAAAGCGTTTGGTTAAAAATTATTTGCAATTGTTTGAAATAAATGAAAGACCATGGCCTTAAGTGTGCATTATAATGATAAATACTGTATTTTTAACTTATATGGTGTTCAATGTTAATAAAAATACAAATCTACTAAAAGTCTTAATATTGGTAGTTATTTTATTTTTACACTCAAATATATTTCATTCCAAAGTAAATATTTTCGGCACCAACAGTGCCCCCTCCAATCCGGCGCCCGGGGAATTCTGCCCCCCAACCCTCCCACCACCCAAAATCCGCCACTGACTTCGTACACTCTGCACAACACTGTGTGAGCCTGATGACTTGGGACCCTGGTTTTTCGCGACAAGAATTTTGCCTCGCTTTGTTTCCGTGACTTACGTGCACATCTGCAGTTCTGCTTCGTGGTCAGCGATTGGATATTTTAACTGTCACGAGCCTTGAGATCCTACCGGCAAATCACAGAACGTGTGGTGTTGCAGGAAAGTTTTTGTAATTGGCTCAGTCAAATGAGATACAGTTCTTCACACAGGCACGCTGCCAATAACCATGATACAGAATTGCAGATGTGCACGTAAGACACTGAAATCAAGTGGGGCAAAATAATTTTCGCGAAAAAACAGGGTCCCTACTGATGACACGCCTATTGCAGCAATATATATATATATATATATATATATATATATATATATATATATATATATATATATTTGTTTGCGTCTTTTATAATATCCCGAGGTATGGAATTAACCCAATTTTCCCTACTTTCAGCTTTACGGTTTTCTACGTGGGTTTAGGTGCACATCAAAACTACGTTGTTTGTTACGCGTCCTCTATCGCCGGTCATTTTTTTTCTCTATGAAGAGATCGGTTAGATATGGCGGGTCGTGTCGTTGGGTCGTGAGTGGCGAAATCGAAAACAACGGATTTCGCCCCTCCACTTATTACCCAACCTTTCCTCCTTTTGAGGTTCCGCTTTTGTTGTCGACTTTTACTTTGTCCGGTGTTCCGCTGGTCGCTCGGGATTTCCGTCACATCCTACTGCGGGACGTTAGGTCGGGCGAGGCGACACTTTTAGATGACACTTGTTTAGGAAGGGCTCATTATCTCGCTGTCCCAAGTCAGCCTAGTTAAAACACGTCGATAATTTAAAATTAAATGCGTGACGAAACAATGTCCTACGCACCAAGGAGGTAAGAGCGATATTACATCCTGTTTCGGCTGATAATGTACGTCGGACAAAGCATAGCTTTAGTTGCTGTACGTCTGTGGCTTGGAGGTTATGTGCACCTGCCTTCGTACTGTTAAGGTTAACTATACTACAAATTAAAAACAGAAACGTCAAAGTTTGTCACAGGGAAAATTTATGCCGCTTGAGCGCGTGTATCGGTAATGGACGCAAACTGACCAACCACAGAGCATTCCTGAATTTTAAGTTACATAAAGTTGATAATTTAAAACGTGAAATTGGTTTATTTTCACTTTATAATTAGGTTAAAATACTTCTATCATTTTAAAACCTATTTAAATTAAATTTTTCAACAGATTAGAATTTTTCTGGTACCTTAGCGATAGCAGCGAAACTAGCGGCAGCAAATTTCCCAGTTCCAAACTCTCCCATAAGAAATCACATTTTATTTCTAACGTCGGTAGAATTAACATAACTACAGCGTGGTTTCAATAACGTGTTAAGAATGTTACACAATGTCGAGAACTTCAGCGTTTGACTTAGCGATGGTTTACAATATGTGTAGTTTTACGGAGTCTGGACTTTACTTATACGATAAACAAGAAACCTTTAGTCTGTGTCAATATTGCAGCATGATGTGTGGTTACTTTGTGCCAACTGCTGGTGACATTAGTCACTTAAAATGGTAATTTGCTGGTTTAATGTGTGGTTTAAATATTTAATTTAAAACTCTCAGTTACAGTTAGGCCTACTTATTTCTCACTCATATAACGTAAATATAAAAGATTTTGATTGGCAATAAGTCCCCTTGCTGTCACAAAGTGTGTTTGTGTGTGTGTATGTCTGTGTACTGTGTGTGACTATATAGGGACACATTATATTGGCGAAATAAATTTTCCACATAAGTTGTTTTTAAGTGCCTTACTTGCACATCTGCAGCTGTGCATTATTGTTATTTGAAGAAACCTCAATCACTGACAATGAAGCAGAGCTGCAGCTGTGAACTTAAGGCGTTGAAACAAACACGCTGCAGAAATCTTTTCCCCAGAAATTGTGGTCCCTACTTATGTGATATCATATGACACATTCTGTAGATTGCTTAGCAAACAATAAAGAAGTGACTAAATGCAGTCCCAAAAATGTAAGATGAATATGTCAGCGAGCAGCCAATAAGCACGTGTTGTCCGCTTGAGTATGCATAGGTTCATGGACGCTAACCTACAGGTCAGTGAACACGAGAATTTTTCCAGACTCTGACGATTACAAATAATCGCCTTCTAATCATGTAACACACTGCAAACCACGGTATTTTGGAGCAAGTTTGCCGTCAAATATTTTCGCTATTTTTCACCCTGTTCACCAATGTATAGAGATTGGAAAAATTCGCGGGCTCACTGAAATGTAGGCTAGTTTCCAAGAATATATGTGTATTCAAGCAGACATCATCTGTTCATTGGCTGCTCGCTAACACTGTAATTTATCCTGTATCAATCCCTTCTTTATTATTGGCTCATCGCTCTCCAGGAGGTGGTGTCAAATAAGTCAAGGACGAACGGAAAACGAGGCACAAACGTAGAGATATTTGAAATCTAGCTTGCGTCTAAAGAAAACGCGATTTTTTCCGACCCCTACCTATGTACTATGGGTAGGTACAGAACTTTGGTGTCTTACTGGGACCAAACAAAATCGTGAGTACGAGTCCACCATCAGAATAAAGAATTTTCAAAATAAATCCTCAAAAATATTTGCGTTCATCGAGTGTGATTATTCCTTTTTTGGGCGCTGGTTTTTTATCCAGAAGGTTAAAGTGTTCAAAAGTACGTCTTACATCTAGCTGCTTCCACGAATAGGAGGATGTCTCAGCGAGATTCGACACTAAAAGTTGCAGTGTGCTTGTAGTGAATGGTTTGAACTTTGACGCCGAAACGTCTTTACTAAAAGCCACGCTGTAAGATGAATAATGCATGGGAGGAAGAAATAAAAGATAGCCGGCGGTTTTAACAGGTAATCCCGACACAAAAGCTATTGACAAAAAAAGGAATGCAATAAAAGAGGAAAGAGCTTCCACAAAAAAATTCTAGCATAAAAAGATGGTTATGGGCGAGTGCTTAAAAAAAGTACACGATATATTTGGCAGAGAACAGGAAAACAAAATTTAAATATTTATCTGGAAACTCACTTCAAGAATTAAAAAACAATGTACGTTAAAACTTTTTCCTTGTATTCTTGTAAATACTGTTAATTTGCTTTGAAATACTGACGGAAATAAAAACTATCCAACAAGACATTTTAAATACCGTATCAGTTTTGCGTTTAGATTAGCTTGGATGCTAAATATTTATAATATTAGCTATAATTCGTACTTGTATTTCATTAGTAGGGACCTGAAAAATTCAGGTTTTCTTTTAGACACAAGCTAGATTTCAAATATTTCTATATTATTACCACGTTCTCCATTCGTCCTTGACTTGACACCGCCTGGAGAGAGCTGTGCCAATAATAAAGAATCAACTAAAAGCAAACCCAATCATGTGATATCACAGTGTCAGCGAGCAACCAATGAACAGCTGCAGTATTCTTGAATACACATATATTCTTGGAGGCTAGCCTACATGTCAGTGAACCCGCGATTTTTTCCAGTCCCTATTCATTAGAATTAACGGCTATCTATTTTAGTGAAAATAATAATAATAATTCCGTGGCAAGTAGTACTTGTAAACTCCGTGGCTTGGATCCGCTCACGTGATTGGGAGATTTGAATTGTGATACGAACGTGTTCCTTCCCTCAAATCACAGCCGTGCAGTAATGAAGTAACGTAGTTCTGATTGGTACAGTCAAATGAGAGAAATGTCTTTCCACAAAGGCACGCAGCCAATATCGATGCAGCAGAACTACAGGTGAGCGCGTAACGAATAAAAATAATACGCCTAAGTCTATGCAGACATTCTTTCGCTAAAATCGGGGTCCATAATCATGACTAGAGATTATGGTATACCGCGAAAATTTTTTGCGCCTACATACCCTTAAAAACACTGCAGTTTCTTGTAACATGAATGATATACGTCTGATGCAACGTAGCTGTCTGCAGACAAATAATGATGGACATCTTCTTTATTCATGACTAATAGTTATGGAAATTGTTATTGTTTCAACGCCTTACGTGTACATCTGTAGCCTTGCTTCGTGGTTATTGGTAGAGTGTGTTTGTACAGAGACGTCACTCATATGACTATGCCAACCAGAACAAGGCTACTGCGACACAACACTTATGTGATTTGTAGATAGAACACAGAGACGTTGACAGTTAAAAACATTCAATCACTGACCATGAAGCAGGACAGCAGAAGTGCGCGTAAGGCAGTGAAACAATTCGTTGCTAAAAAATCGCTATCTCTATCTGTACTTTACTGACCTGTATACAAACCCGAATACAATTTGTGAGTACATTCGACACGATACTTTATTATCTGAAAAGAGACCTGCGATTTTGCGTTAAAGGCCACACCTATCTGCGCGTTAGAGGCTTAAGGGGGAAGGGGGCCTTGACGAAAAATTTGTATTGTTTTATAAACGTTTATATTTGTAGGAGATATGGTTTATTTTGCAGATATACTATGCGACTTTTTTTTACTGTAATGAAATCATTTTGCTTTTATAGTTTTTTATAGCGGCATGCCAGTGTCTAAATTTGTATAAAACGGTTTTATGCTTTAAAGGAAAACCATCTGACTTACCGAAATGAAGAAATTCACACTTAAGAACGAAGTTGTAGGCAACAAGGTCTCCTACATAAAAACTAAATAAATAAGTTAATTAAATAATACAATTTTTGTATTTAAAAATATTCTAAAATGTAAAATAAATATTTAAAAAATTCAATTTATTTTATGTAGGAGACCTTGTAGCCTACAACTTTGTTATTAAGTGTGAATTTTTTCAGTTTGGTAAGTAGGTTGGTTTTCCTTTAATGCATAAATTTAGACTTTGACATGCCATTATAAGAAAACTACGAAAACTGAACTTTTTTGAATACATTAAAAGAATGTGTATCTGTGAAATAAACCATATGTCGTTCATATATAACAATTTTTAAAACAATAAAAATTGTCCGTCAAGCGCCCCCTTAGTGGCGAAGAAGCTGTTAAGGCCTCGCTCTTTAGTTTAGCAGTGATTTCGAAAATATTTTTTAACGCAAATTAATACATATATCGAAAATTCATTCTGGCAGTTTTAACACTTATATATCATCGTTTGTATCTGAATTTTCTGTTGCAATACACCAAAAAGATTTTTAGAATTTTGCCCCTGAAGTAGCACATATTTTGTTGTCAAAATAAGCCAAAATGTTGCAAAAGAATTTTTTGCTTACAAACGGTATGTTATTTAAAAAAACGCTCTGGCAAAATTGTGTATCGTATGACTGTACACAGTCTCAAATTTTTTTCAAAGCAGTTGGTTAAAAATATTCAAGTTATTTGCAATTGTTGGAAATAAATGAAAGATCATGGCCTTAAGGGTGACACTGAAGCGCATATCAAATGCTGCATCGCCTCAACGAGCCAAGCACTAAACTAGCGTGCAAGCTTCCCTCCGAACAGTTTTTGCTAAGGGACACTTAGCGGTGACGATATAATTTTTTGATGGAAAGTCTGTATGGAAGTTCAGTACACGTCTATATCTGAGTTTCACACACATCCTGTTAGTATGCTATGAAGAACAGCAGTCTGAAAAGGCCATTTTTAGCTATGTTGGAGGACTAGGAAACCATGTTTTTAATGAGCATGGTGTCTTAAAAATGAGATTCCGACCTTGTCAGAAGAGTATTTTCTTTTCGTTCGTTGGCGTAATAGACACACGTGGAATAGTTTCGTAGAATAAACATGTTAACGAACACACTGAGACGAGTTTGAAGCGCGCGTTAGGCGGCGACCGCTTGCATTCTGGTGCGTTGTCAGAAAATAACGCGAATGTTGCACGTCCCTACGTATAAACAATTGTAAAACCATTTATCAGTCTTGGTCACTACAGCAAGAATGTCGCAGGCTATTAAAATGATCAAAAATTTTCAAAATACCGAAGAAAACTGTTTAAATGCATTTTATTAGTGTGCGATGTGAAACTAAACAACATTCTGTGGCCTGCCAATTTTTACAAAATATGTACAGTTTTACAAAAAACATTTCTTGGAAACTGGTTGCAACAATTTATTTGTGTCGCTACAAACACTTGTAAAATGTACAATAAATTAGTTGTATATATTTAAAAATTGTTTGAAACTCTACAAAACTTGCTTGTAAGTATACACAAATACTTAGGTATATATTTTCAAGCAAATGCTGTAAACTAAAATATTTTTGTATATTTACAAAATTATAATGGAAACTAGTTTCCAAAGAACTTTTTTTTTGTTAAAGTATAAAATTTTCTTTGTAGGCCCAGGACGTTTCCGCGAAAATAATTTTGCCCTAGTTTATTTCAGTGCATTACGTGTACATCTGCAGTTCTGCTTCTTAGCCAGTGATTGGATGTTTTAACTCACACGTCGTAAGGTGTTGCAGTAACCTTATTCTGATCGGTGTAGTCTAATGAGAGGCGTCACCTAACAAAACACGCTGCCAATAACCATGAACCAGTGGTGCAGATGTGCACATAATGCACTGAAACAAACTAGGGCAAAATTCTTTCCGCGAAAAGCTCGCGGTCCTAATTGTAAGGACTTACACAACCTGCGGCAGAATTCAGCAAAGGCCTCCTCGTAAAGAATCACAGAGACGCGCAGGTGAATTTTTAGTTGGAAAAAGCGGCGAGTTCAAAGTGCAGAACACTCCAAAATTCTCTACAGCAGTTCTCGGCCAAAGTACGCTTTCGTCGTTAAGTCGTGACTTCCGCTCGCTGGTCGTGAGAAGTGTCAGCTAACAATTCCTCCAAGTTTATGGTTTCCCGGAAGCGGTGACTGTTATTTCCGTCGTCTATGAAGTGCAAAACTAAAGAAAATAAATGAAGACTCTTCTACAACGATTTAATCGAATATTTATTTAAGTTTTATTTTCAAGTTTAAACACGCAATCGTAGTTAAATTTTCACTCTCTATAAACTTAAATCAAATGGGTATGTAAAAAATTCTAACTTACCAGTTCCACAGCTGTAACATTTTATGTAATACAGGATGTCCGCAAATTATCTTTACAACTTTAGACTTTAATAACTTTAAAACTCTGCAAGATAACAACAAACGGTTTTCAACATGTAACAAGGTAACTCATAAAGTTTTTTACCTCATCCATACACGTCAATGTGTGCACCTCTAGTGGCACGGATAATGACCAGTCGGTATTCAAATTCTCTCCTTGTATGCTCCAGCATCTCCACAGTGACATGTTGAAATGCATTACGAATGCGTGTTTACAAGTACTGCAGGTCTGTTACCTGATCATTTACAAAACCCCATAGGAAGACGTCGAGTGGGGCAATGACAAGTGATCGCGGCGACCTTCGAATCGGACCATCTCGTTCAATGCACTTTTTCGGAAAATTTTCACCCAGAAATTGGGACCAGCGGCAGCCCCATCATGCTGGAAAATGATGTCAGGTTGCAAATTATCCAGTTGTGTAATAGCAAACTCTTGCAGCATGTTCAAGTAAACACCACTTGTGACTGTAGACGCAATGAAAAATAATCGACCAATGATGCAATCAGTCCGAACCACACATTGATTTTGAAACTGTCTTTTCCATTTCACATGTAACATGAGGAGGTTCTGATCCCCAGACAAGAACATTATGACGATTCAGTTTGCTTGACGTATGAAAAGTTGACTCATCGGAGAAACATACGTTTTTCAAAAAGTCATTATTTGCGCCAGTCTTTGCAAGGTACATAAAAATAACTTTATTAGTTATTTGCCCCATGTTGAAAACAGTTTGTTGATATCTTGTATAGTTTTAAAGTTATTAAAGTCTACAATTATAAAGATAATCTATGGAAATCCTGTATCTTTAGTAACAAATTGTTTAGTAAGTTCATTATGTCTAAATTTCTTCGCAATTAATTTTCAATACAATAACGTAAAAATGATGAATACTGACATGGCAAGTTTACATTCTTAACCATCGAATTAATGCTTTCTTAGTTAAAGTTCTAGAATTTTAATCAACTCCATTTTAACCATTCATTGAAATGTGAGCAGTAATTGGATTTCATTTTTAGTAAAGTTTTAGACCTTCTCTACCATGGCGATCTATATTTATGATTTCCTGATGTGTATTTTTTCTGTAAGTATAAAAAGTGAGTTGTTCACTTATTAGCATCTCTGATCAAAGCGATGTTATAAAACAGACATTTAAAAATAATTTCACATTTCAAGCTTTATAAATAAAGGCACGATTTTATGGCGAAAAGATTTTTGCAACATTTGGTTTCGATGCGTCATGTGCACACCTGCAGCTCTGCTACATCGTCTGTGGTTGGATGATTTTATTCTCACTGGCCTTGGCAAATTACAGACGTATTGAGTTACAATAATCGTATTATGATTGGTGCAGTCAAATGAGAAACGTGTCTGAACAAAGACACGCTGCCAATAACCTTGAAACAGAACTGCCGATGTGCACGTGAGTCACTGAAACAAAGTGAGGCAAAAATCTTTTCGCGACAAAATCGTGGTCCTATTTATAAACTTTTCGGTAAGTGCAACATGATCATAGACAAATTATCTCAGATGAGGTTGCTGAACGAACTTAGGCTAATCCTAAATATGTTGTACATTTCTTAAATTCACCACAAGATAAAACTAAACTATCTCTAAGATTACGCCACTGTCACATTCGGTCCGAGACTTATTTGACATCCATGGGTTATATGCGCAAATAATAAATAAATAAAGAATTGCAGATCATATCATGATGTGCCATGAATGGATAACGAAAGGCGTATATTTTCTCTATTTAATCGTAAATTTACAAAAAAGTACAGGGAACTAGCGACTAAGAAACTGGCGAATTAATTAATTAATTTGGTCACTATACGCGCATTCAAACAGCACAAGGCCTTGATAGAAGTAGGAAGTCGGCCAGACACTGTTGAAGGAACCGCATTTGACCGGAGTGTCACACAGTAAATTCAGGGTTCTCAATAACCAACTAAGCCAAGCGCATGAAGCATTTCCAGAAATATGTTATAAAAGCAAAAAACTGATTTTTATGTCGACAATCCAGGATGTTAAAAGAGAAGGAGCGATTTATGCCATCATATTTGATTGCATTTCAACTCACCCCGGATAAAAAGTGAATACTGTAGATTTTTGCTGCTTCAAAATAGCGCTCTGAATTTTATTTAGAGATATAGGACAACAATTTATGCGAAGTCAACTTGCACAGTAAAACTCATTCCCTCTCTGTCCACACTTCAGAGAATACTCGTCAGTCATTAATTGTCATGCATACATTTTTTTTAAGAAACGTCAGTTTTACACTAGGAAACATATTTAATTCTATTTTCAATAAAAAAACTCTAGATCTGCTGACTTCTTTTCACCAAATTGTGCATATCATTTAACTACTTTCAAATTATCGAACTTAATACAAAATACATTTCATCATAATTTTACATACGTAAATTCACATTATACTGCCATACAATACCATTATTACACAGAAAAAAAGGTTTTATGGTGGCCACAAAATGTTTCGTCAAAACGAACATCACCAATTTTTTTTGGTAGTGGCTACAAAACTTTTTTTAGTCACTGAAAAACTTCACTGGGGGCGGCAAAAGCAGGTGTGCACATGACGCATCGAAACCAAATGTTGCAAAAATCTTTTCGCCATAAAATCGCGGCTCTAGCGATTGCCCGCGACTTCGATCGCTTGGTTTTCGGTTTAATGCCTCTGTGTGTGCGGCGTTCAAAAGTTCGGTTCAATAATTCCAAAATATATTACCTAATCCATAAAAAATGTGTATTTATATTTAAAAAACTAAATTTAATAATAGTTCTTAAGTAGTAAAATTATTTAATAAAAAATTTTTGCACTACGGATTTCATATTGTACCAAGAATTATACTAAACATAATAAATTACGGTAATTTTTTCTAAAATATTTTCTGAAACATAACACTTGAAAATTTTAAATGGTGCAAAATGATGTTAAAGGATCGGCCATGTTAAAAACAAATTTACTAAACTGTATGGGTACCCCTTTCTGCACCTCGCACTTTTTTGCAATCAACCTGTAAATAAAGATTTTTTTTGGTGAGAAACATTTGCCGGCAAACACATATCGGATGATTAGTAGAATAACACATACGTTAGACACTCACACATACACATACACACGAATTACACATGCATTACACACACTCTCACTTAAATATATATCACGCCATTAAATTATGAGATCACAATTAAGTCTCATAGGCTCGTATTATCGACGAGAAGACCTGTGCTTACAGACCAGGATGAGGCATGAAGCGCGTGCTGCGTCGTCCTTTTCACTTCCTCACTTCCGAGCTTCTGTCACGCAAAATACGTCCACCCTAATTGCTGTTCATTATTTAATATTTATGCGGAACTGTGGTCTATTACTAAACGCTGTATGGAGTACAACTTTCACAAAATAAAACGTTTTTGATTGAAATTTTATTTTATTAGCTGCCAAAGTCACTTTTTTACGTTTCTCTAGCCAATATAAGAAAACTTAAGCACTTGTATCGATGCACCATTTTAGGCAACATTTCTATTTCATTATCTGTTCTAAGGCGTGATAATAATTACTCCACTATAAGTCCGTTTGATTTTTTACAACTGTTAAACTTAATTTTAAATGTGGCATACTATCCACGTGTTTAATTGCATTGAAATTTTATTTACTGAATTAGCTAACTATGTATTTCATCTTTGGAATAGAGTGTTTCGTTGTCAACATAGAGTCAATTCGATAAGTCGTTTAGTTTTTCTTATAAAGGCTACACTTAAACGTCAAAATCGTGACGTTGAAGTCTAAATAAAATAAGCAACCAAAGTAAGTCTATAACTTTGTGAAATTTGTGCTTATTTTGGTGGCCTGAAGACCACAAATATGTAAAATAATGAGCAGGAAGTTACCGAACGTCCTTATCAATATCTGCTACAAAATGTTACCCGAGACCTCGTTAAGTACTCTATATTAGGCTAGGCTAATAAATGCACACACTCACGTACATAAACGGACAACATGTTCTAACTGTTGAATCTTGCAAACTGCGATAACCTCATGAGTTCAGTGTCTGAACGAGCCAGTCACGAACTCGTAGGCGATTGACTCGCCATCTGTCTGCCGTCCACCGGAGTTGATGAAAATGGTTGGAATTGATATGGTGACCTCTTTGGTAGGATAGTAATCAGAATTACCAAAGCAGGAATGGCTACGTTATCACTTCCTTCACACATAACGGATGAATAAATTTTTAATTTGCCGAATTTCCGAAAGGACTCCTCTAAGTACGATGGCAAAAGCCGAGATAAAAATGTTAACGATGTACACGAACGTGACCTGAAGAATGTATGGTAGAATAGTCGTATTGTAAGAATACTTAATACACAATGCAGAGTATTACACATGTTCAGAGAGATCTGAATTACACAAAAATGATTCATGGCTAGTGCCACGATTTTATGGCGAAAATATTTTTGCACCAATTTGTTTAAGTGCCTTATGTACCAAATGCACCTTTGTGCTTCATTGTCAATAATTGGATTTTTTATCACTCACTTGTCTTCGGTTCCACTGGCAAACCTCAGACGTATGATGTTACAATTGCCTTAGTCTTATTGGTGCAATAAAATGAGTGACATGCCTGAGCAAAAAAACACGCTGTCGATTACTTAAAGAGTCCCGGAATTCTTAAAGGTTCAACGACCAGCCGGCTGGACTGCACAGTCCTGTGTACACTATGTCCTCAGTTACTTGTACATTGTCTGCTGCTCCAGTGAGTGGACAGTTGTACATGTAACAAGGTAGCGCGGCAGTCAGTGAGTGTTTTCATACAGGTCTACTATTGGTTCACAGTCCTCAAGGAAGAGTTTTATTATACTCTATCCATTATAAGTTTGTAGCTAATTCGTTCAAGTGAATGACAGTAAAATTTTAGCACAGCATACATTTCATTTTAAATATTGAAAAATGCAAAGTGACCGTGTTAACGGCAAATTCACAATGTGAGGAATCAAGATATGATTCAATGGCTTTGATTTATTTCGTTTGCAATTTTAATTTCTGCTGCAACCTTAGAGTGGACAGAGTATAACAGCGATCCGTTGTTTGAAATCTAATGTCTTCTCAAATGAATTCGCGAAATTTCCGGGCCTCTACCAATAACCATGAAGCACAGCTGTGAACGTGACGTGAACGTAAGACACAGAAACTAAATGATACAAAAATCTTTTCGCGACAAAATCTTGGCTCTATTCGTTTCTTGTTGTATTTTATAACTTTAATCTCATGTCCAATTAATTGAGCCAATATTTTGTGACGAAATTTGGTTTCATTGTCTTATGTGCACACCTATAACTTTTCTTCGTAGTCACGGTTTGGATGTTTTAAATCTCACTTGTCTTGGGTTTCTACTGACAAATTACAGACATATGATGTCACAGTTGCCTTCTTCTGGTTGGTGCAGTCAATTGAGAGACGACCATTCATGGAGCAGAGCTGACGATGTGCACGTAAGGCACTGGAACAAAAAAAAAAAATGCAAAAACATTTCCGCAACAATCGCGTGGGTCTAATAATGCTGTTGTATGCCACATGTTCTGGGTCATCTGATTTCTTAGAAAAATATATAGTGACTTGTATTTCAAAACTTTAATCACATGTACAGTTCAGGTATTTTATGAAAGCACTGGTTATTGTTGTTTGTACTAAGAATAAAATTTACAAAAAAAGAACAGCGAATAAATATTACCGAACGCTGAGGAAATCTGGAGCCTCTAGATTCAAGACATTTGTTATTCACGGCGTCGCATGCGACAAAATGGAAGGCAAAGAAAGACGATATCAACAAAGCTAGTTGGCCAATTTTTTGCTTGTACTTGTATTTAAGATTTTCGATTTTGTGCGTTCCGTGCAAAATAAAAGTATGTTTCAACCACCAACACAAATGTGTGAAAGTATTGATTGTGTAGGGAAGTTTTGCTACCTGTTTATCAAAATTTTGGCAATTAAAAATATTAATTGATACGGGATTGTGTTTTTGGATACAAATGTCATGTTCGGAAATCATAAGTTCTGTTTGTCTTCCTTTTTCCTTGACGTTATAAATAGCATACGAAGCTAATTACTGCATATATATACGTTGACAATCAACATAAGATTTTTAATTAAACATGTGAAAAAACCAAATTGAGGAATGTCTGCAAATTTAAGCATTTTCAACGGATACCTTTATACCAACTGCAGTAAAATTACAACAGTTTAAAATTTTGACTATAGATAGTGCTATTATAAAATATTTTCAACTCATATAATGAAAATACAACAAATTTTTGTCTCTAATGATACTAGTTTCATTTCGTACGTCTGTAAAATATTGCTTTATATTTAAATTTCTTACAAAATCCGTACAAGTAATGAACATTCGTAGCGAATAATTATTTGTTTTTAATTTGCGTATGTAAATTTGATTTAATTTTTACATTCTGTAGTATTTAAAACAAAAAAATCAATCTTTCAAGTTGAATTTACCCAGCACGAAGCAACTGCAATTGTTACCTGAAAAAAAAAATGCTTTGAAAACTTTTTATTCCAAAAGACACGGCAACAAGGAAAGTTCAGACTATTTTTAATGTCTGCAAATTCTGAACGTTTCAAATTACTTGTTTTCTACGCAATTAAACTCTAAAACACATCTGAACTTTCACATTGCCGTAAACGGTAAAACACTCGTTGATGCCGTCTTTACTAGTACATAAACTCGCCACTAGATGTCAGTCACTTTTGTGTAGCGATGTTTCGTCGGGTAGGTTAGAGTCAGTAATCTAAACCTCGAACTGTTTTGTATCCGAAAACGTAACGCAACAAAAACAAATAATTACTCCCGAACATTATCACGTGCGCATTCGCGTACCACGCTCACACGTATACATAACTTTTCCGGCACAGAAAGTTTCGTTAAGAATTGTGATGCATGCCATATGGTGAGCGTTTATTGAAAACTTTACGCACACGTTATCAGTTCGCGTTGAAAGTAGACGCTCGTGGGACGGGTTTGAACTGAATTCCATTCTACGCTAGCGAAATGACACTTAGGAAGTGCGCGTCGGATGATTCGCGAAATTAAATTCCTCTCGAAACTGCGCCAAGCTCGCCGGAGGATGGTAATAGGTGAAATGAGATGAAAAATAGGATAAAAGCGATCGGAGAAGAAGGAATGGGAGGCGGACAGTTAGCACTATATATGAGCGGCTGGTGTGCGTACGCTTAGCGGCTGAGGAGGGGGAAACGAGGAAGTTGGAATGACGAGAATAGAAAGAGAGGGAGAAGGAAGGAGACGCCATGCAGAGCAGGAGATCTGATATACAGTGACAGTGCAGTTTGCCGTTACACAGACATGTCATAATGAGTCATATGACCGCTTCACATCACCTCAGCGGGAAACAGTTGCGCCTCGCGTATTCGCTTCCAAATAAAACGGCGTTGCACATAAGACGATGATATTATTATTATTATTATTATTATTATTATTCGTCAACTGTTCCTTCCAGAACACGCGAAGCTTTATATACGATTTTCTTTATCGAGAATCCTGGATGCTCTCATCTGTTCAATAAAGATGCATAGATTTTATCTGTGTCTACTCAGTACCTGTTCTTCATCGTACTTCACTTTCTATAGTAACTTCCCCCCACATATATATATATATATATATATATATATATATATGCCTAATTTATGGCGAAAAGATTTTTGCACCAATTTGTTTCAGTGCCTTATGTTCACTTTTGTACCTCTGCTTCGTTGTCAGCTATTGGTAGAGATGATGAGACAAGGCGAAATTGTTTTGTGCCAACGTACCCTTGAAAACGCTGTAGTTAATTACAACACATATGATTAGGTGATGTACATCTGCCACAACGTAGCTGTCTGCAAACCAATGATAGGAAGAGGCACGATTATTTCGCGTATTGATTCTAGGTCAGGTTTTAACACACATTTGACGACTGCAAGCCAGTTATAAATAAAAAAACAAGTAATGCAGATATCACGTGCTGGACGTTCGTACTGATAGAAGTCAATGGATATTCGGCTTCAGCTGGTACACGTATAGAACTGAGAAGTGTAGGCTGTTGCCAGATGAATACGCGAAATACTCGTGCCCTCTAATAATTGGCATCAAGTATTAAAACAGCGGGATTCATATTGGATCAGCCAAATAGGACCACAGCTCCACATAAGCGAAAGCCAGTCGTCTTCTGATAAACTGAACGTGGGTTGAAACCCAGCAAACAGTCAACTTCTCCCACGATAAATCATCCGCTCTAGTTACTGGATGTTTTAACCGTTACTTGTCTTGGGGTTCTATTGGCAAATCACAGACGTACTATGTCACAATTACCTAATTCGTATTGGTGCAATAGAACGAGAGATGACGTGCTGCCAATAACCGTGATTCAGAACTGTCGATGTGCAAGTAAGAAATTGAAACAAAGTGATGCAAAAATCCATTCGCAACAAATACGTGGTTCTACAGCGATAAGCTGGTAGAGCCCCAAGATACTGAGAGTTAAAAACAGCCAATCACTGACCACGGAGCAAATCTTGCAGGTGTGCTCGTAAGCTCGTAAAACAAACTGGGGAAAATATTATTTTCGTGAAAATCGTGGGTCCCTAGTTATGGTGCACAATCATTATAGCCACAATTTTGTTGCGAAAATATTTTTTTACCATTTGGTTTCAAAGCCTTACGTGCAGTTCGGCAGCTCTGCTTCATGGTTATTGTTAGTGACCCCTGTTTTTCGCAAAAAAATTTTGCCCCACTTTGTTTCGGTGCCTTACGTGCACATCTGCAGTTCTGCTCCGCGGTCAGTGATAGGATATTTTAACTCTCACGAGCCTTGGAATTCTACCGCAAATCACAGACGTGTGGTGTTGCAGGAGAGGTATTGTAATTGGCTCAGTCAAATGATAGTCGTAGACACGCTGCCGATAACCATGAAGCTTTTCGCGAAAAACAGGTGTCCGTAGTTATTGACAGCGTGTCTTCATTCTGATATGTCTCTCATTTGACTGCACCAATCAGAGTAACACAATAGTGGCTCCAAACGTCTGTGATTTGCCAGAAGAAACCCAAGACAATTGAGAATTAAAACATCCAATAACTAACCATGAAGCAGAGGTGCAGGGGGGCACATAAGATATTGAAACCAATTGTTGCATAAATCTTTTCACCATAAAATCGCGGTTCTATCAATAATCCAAGAACTTAGATTTGTGAGAATTGTCGGCAAGCTTAAAACACACTGATGAGTTTTAATCTACTCGAACGTTCTTAACAACCAGAGTATATATTTGCGATGCGAAGAACGATGACTGTGTAACCTGGGCAGTAGAGGAAATAGCCAGAGGCCGTCCAAAGAGGGGAACCTACGAAGCAGGACATGTTTACTGTTCATTACGCGTCAATCAACTAATAAGCACGGCTACATCAAAGCGTACGCTGCGTCATTTAGCTGCTCATATCATCTCGTATGACCTGCTACATCGAGGCAGAGCGCGTGTTTAACTACGTTAAACATTGATATACAGGACTTGAGTACACATACGATAGATAGAAGCGAATCCAGGACTAAAAGTATTGAAGTGGTAAGTACGATTCACCACGTGAATCACGCCTCACTCTGCCCTCTAGGCGCAAGCCAATGAACTGCAAATTTGTTCGTCGATAACCAGGGCCACGAACTTTGCGCGAGAAGAGATTTATCCCAGTTTGTTTCAGTATCTTACATGCACATCAGCAGCTCTATTTTATGGTTACTGGCAGCATATCTTTGCGAAGTGTCGTCGCTTATTTGGCTGCGCCAATCAGAAATAGTTTACTGCAACACCCCACGTCTGTGATTCGTAAGGACCCCTCATTTACGGGAAAATAATTTTGCAACAACCTGTTTCAGTGTCTTATGTGCACACCTGCAGCTATGCTTCAAGGTTATTGGCAGCGTGTTGTTGTGCAGAGACGTCTTTCATTTGACATCACCAAACAGAACAAGGTTATTACGACACCACACGTCTGTGATTTGCGGGTAGAACACTAAGACGTGTGAGAGTTAAAAAACATTCAATCACTATGTTTATCTATGAAGCAGATATGCAGATGTGACACTGAAACAAGTTGTTACGAAATTCTTTTCGCGAAAATCAAGGGTCCCTATATGTGCGTTAAAATATCCAATCAATGCAGATGCGCACATGAGGCGCTAAAACAATCTGGGGCAAAATAATTTTCGCGAAAATTTCGTGGCTCTACCGTATTATCCAATGAAGGAATAATAATCACAAATGTGTGTTGTACGTGTCCGTACGACTTATCGGGGAAATATTTATATTTATTTACGTTTATTTTGGTGATTTACGTGTTCTCGGACAGCACAATGCCTTGACAGAGGTGCAATAGAAAAGTCGGGCAAGATAGACTTAAGGAACCATCTCAGCATTCCCCTGGAGTGATTTCTGGAAACCGTCGAAAACCGAAATCAGGATGGCTGGAGCCAGGGGTTGAACCCGGGACCTCAAGAGTGTTTTACCATTGCTCCATCTCGCTCGGGTGCAACGTTTGAGGAATTTTGAAGCCATAATTAGAGATGATGGTATATCGCGAAAATGTTTTGTGTCAACATAGCCTTGAAAACACTGACACAACGTAGCTGTCTGCAGACCAATAACATGCATTAAATATTAAAATAGCGGCATTCTTATTGGCTCAATCTAATAGGGCAGTAGCTCCACGTACAAGGAAAAGCCAGTAATCTTTTGATAAGTTGAACGCATGTTGAAGCCTAGCAAATAGTCAAGTTTTCCCGCGATAAACCATCATCTCTAGCCATAATGTTTGAAAAAGTTTGCAAGAAATATTACTGTAGGGTGCTATCTTCGTAAAACAATTGTTAGAGACGCGAACATTTATTCATTTGAGATGGTGTTGGATTTCAAACAACTGTACAAGTTAATTGCTGTTAATAAAACTCTTCCTTGAGGACTGTGATCCAATAGCAGACCTACATGAAAACACTCAGTGACTGCCGCGCTACCTTGTCACATGTACGACTGTCCACTCACTGGAGCAGCAGACAATGTACAAGTAACTGAGGACATAGTGTACACAGGACTGTGGAGTCCAGCCGGCTGGTCGTTGAACCCGTGACATTTCCGTGACTCGAGTAATTGTGTAAGTCAGTAAGTAATAAGTACACACTGGAAAAATTCGCAGGTTAACTGACATGTAGGCTAGCCTCCGAGAATATCTGTGTATTCAAGCAGACATCAGCTGTTCATTGGCTGCTCGCTGACACAGCGATACCACATGATTGGGTTTTCATTTAGTTGATTCTTTAATACTCGCTCAGCTCTCTCTCCAGGGGATGTCAACTAATTAATTGACCAATGGCGAAAGTAACACAAACGTAGAGTATAAATAAAAATAAAAATTAAATTTTACATTTGCTACATGACGTTGCAGTCACTTATATAATTCAATAAGATAAAAACATTACTTTGATGTAAAATACATTCATAAATTCTATACTCCAATCAAATTATTACACTAAAATTACTACAATGAAAGTAAAAGTGTGTAGTAAATGGTTCGTACCATTTTAGTTTATGGTAACCACAAAAATATTTTCTGATGACTAGAATTTTTAGTGGTGACCACGAAATGTATTTGTGCTGAGCACAAAAAAAGTATTTATCAAGGAAAATAGAAACAAAATATTTTACACCTGCAACAGAATAGATTTTTTTTCTCGTATAGGTGGGGCTACGAACATATCGCGAAAATAGTTTTCGATAGTTTTTTTCAGCCTTCGTGCACATTTGCAGCACTGCTTCATGGTTTAACGCGGGAAAAATTGACTGTTTGCTGGGTTTTTACGTACGTTCAGGTTACCAAAACATTACTGGCTTTCACATGTACGAGGAACTGCCAACCTTTCGACTGATGTCTTGTATTTGTCAGCAGGCATCTACGTTGTGTCGAACGTATAGCACCCAATCACACAAGTTGTAAGAAACTGCAGTGATTTCAAGGGTTATGTTTGCACAAAATATTGTTACGGGGATAACTAGGGGCGTGCTTAGGTTCCGGAAGTCGAGAACTCGTGAGAGGTACACAACCTTAATATAGGTTCGTTATCAACAAAGAAAATTAAAGTTAAAGAATTCGTTTTAAGAATTTAATACAAAAACAAAAATCTAAGAAACGTTTACAAAATTTTGACTAGAATTGACAATCAAGACAACAACAAAAAAAAAAAAATACATACGACTTATCACCATTTCTACATTTCCATTTCTGCGACACAAATGCCGTTACTGTTATTCAGCTTAATCACCTAACAAAGTTTACAATCTACTAAATCTATAGTATTATTTTCCAGACGTCTGGACTGTTCACAACGACAGTGCAAGTATTTAGATCATCTAAACGTCTCGTATCGTCACTCCTAACGGCCTCAAGGTAGGGGGTATTTCCAAAGCAAAAATAAATAAATAAAATTAACTTACGTGTTCCGATAGCCTGTCTTCATACTCGGTTCCAGCGGGCACCTTCTCACTGCCTCTGACCGATGACAACGACAACGACCCCAGGGGGAGGGCAGACCCCCTTATAAAGCTCGTGCCCTGCTTAGCCCACATTTCGCGCGAGGCGATGATCCCAGTGCAGTGCCCCCGACTTGTGGAAACATAACCGCCCGGGTTTTCGGTTAAATCTCCACGACCAGTAGCAATCCACAAAGACCCTGCCAAAACACGAAATATAAAATCAATAAAATTATGAAATTTCGAATTTACCGAAAATGTTGACAAAAAATTAGGGCCTCATAAAAATCAAACGTGACAATACATTCGCAATGTACCACAATCTCTATTCATGGCTATTTGCAACGTTTCTTTGTTAAATGGCGTCTCTCATTTGACTGTGCCTATCACAAGGTTTCTGCAACACCACACGTCTGTTATTTGCCGGCGGAACCCCAAGACACTTAAAGAGTCAAATCACTGACTATGAAGCAGAACTGAAGATGTCCACATAATGCACTGCAGCAAACTCGGACAACAATTTTCCGATAGTCCATGGCTCTACGTATAAGCTACATATTTGTAATAAAACATTATTTATGTTACATATTATTAGATATTTAATGAATTCACAATTTATGTCATGTCTCCAAACCATAAAATATCTCCAAAACACAGGAATTTTTTTTAACTTTGTAACAGAATGGTTAGAGCCAGTGATTTTTGGTGAAATGAATTTTGCAGCAATTTGTTTCAGTGCCTTATACACTCATCTGCAGCTGTGCTTCATGGTTATTGGCAGAATACATTAGTGCAGTGACGGCTCACTCATTTGACTGCGCCAATCATAACAAGGTTACAGCAACACCACATGTCTGTGATTTGTGGGTAGAACGCCGAGACGCTGAGAGTTAAAATCATCCAATCACTGACCACGATGCACAGCTGCAGATGTGCACATAAGGCACTGAAACAAGTTGTAAAATTCTTTTCACCAAAAATCACTGGCTCTACTCATTGCATAGTATCTAACTTCAAAATGTTCAGAATTTGTTTAAAAGTATGCAAAATTCTTATTTCCGGATGATTTTGTGATTCCATATATCCTTTTATGTGAAGTCACAAAACCATGAAAACAAATACTCCTAATACGAAGAATAATCTTGATATTTGAGTAGCTTCGTTGGGGGTTGGTGACCACATTTTAGAATTCTTAATTTCCCGAGAATAAAAATTGTTAGAACTAACAAAGACAGTAAAGGTGTTCACAGTTTGGTAAAACTTAAGACGGTAATGTCTATCTGCGCTTTGTCGGGTGTAAATTCTTACCGCAGAAAATTAATTGTAAGTTGCCACGTTATGAGCATCCTCAAGAGAGTTGATACCTACACGTCGTATTTATTTATTAACTTTTTCTCGGTGTTTTTTGTTTCAGGGGATATACCAACATTTTTGACATGACAGGGTTTAGATAAAAACGTATTAAATTTTCTGAAATGGTTGAAACCTCAATAAGTTTATTATTTGTAACGCGAACAACTGACAAAAACCGCTTTATTGTAGGGAGCAACTACTTTGGTCACAAAACTAACAGAAATAACGCCTTATGGATTTCAAAAAGTGGAAGAAATAATACAATAACCTATGTCATTTCAAAGCGAAAAACTTAAAAAAACTAGCGTGTATGTGTGTGTGTCAGTGTGTTTTGAACCAGTGAACCGAATTTCATCAAACTTCATACACATATAGGCTAGTACTTTGAAATATGACTTGACTTTTGTATATTTCATTCCCGCTATGTTCATATTTTTCAAAATGGCGGCCATTAAAATATTTTTTCGATCAAGATAGATGTATAGGGACCCGTGCTTTAGGATTTTATTAAACTTGGCACATACAAAGTTCTCTTGACTTTTGTGCATTTCGTTCATCCTATATGCATATTTTAAAATGGTGGTTATATATATCATTGTATCGCATATCGTAGGAAATATTCAGAATTTCACTAAATATACTACATAAAAAGTTGACTTGTATATTGTGTATTTAGTTTATCAGGGGGTCATATTTTCAAAATTGCGTAATTTTTATATTTTTAGCGCAGTATTACATATCACAGGAAACATTTTTCTAAACTTAAATAAACTACATCCAAAATTGAGTTGAATATTGTAAATTTCGTTCGTCCTGTGTTCATATTTTCAAACTGGCGGCAATTTTAATATTTTTAGCACAGTATCGCATATCTTAGGAAATATTTTCCAAATGTTCACTTAACTTAGAACATATAGGAATATACTACATACAAAGATGAGTTGAATAGTATGTATTTAGTTCATCCTGTGTTCGCATTTTCAAAATGGCTGTCATTTATATCTTTTTAGCATAGTATTGTGTAGGCTACCTTAAGAAATATTTATCAGAATTTTATCAAACTTTGTACACATATACTACATATGCCATGTGTACATATTTTAAAAACGGCGGAAAATTTTAAACATATAGCATATCAGTACATATCTTAGGAAATATTTTTCAGAACATCATCAAACTTGGTACACATATACTACACACAAAGCTGACTTGACTTTTGTGTATTTCGTTTATCCTCTAATCATTTTATCGAAATGGTGGCTATTTTTATATTTCTAACATCCTACTACATATCGTAGGAAATATTTTTCAGAATCTCATCAAACTTGGCACGCATATACTACATAGAGAGCTGACTTGAATTTTGTGTTCCGTTCGTCCTGTGTACATGTTTTAAAAAACGACGGCAGTTTATACATTTTTAGCAATCCATTCGGAACCTTAGGAAACATTTCTTCAGAATTTCACCAAACTCGGTACACTTGTACTACACATAAAGCCGACTTGACGTTTGCGTATTTCGTTCACTCTGTGTTCATATTTTCGCAATGGCGCACATTTCAAAATTTTTTAGCATAGTATAACATATCTCAGGAAATATTTTTCAAAATTTCACCACACATAAATTAAACGAAATAAAAATCTGACTTAAACATTGTGTATTTTGATCATCCTGTGTTCATAATTTTTTTAATGGCGGCCATGTTCTTATTTTACATATTTTGACATATCTTAGGTAACATTTTTTAGAATTTCATCAAACATAGTACACATACGCTGCATACAAAGCTACCTTACTTTTGTGTAATTCGTTCATACGGTCGTCATATTTTCAAAATAACGGCCATCGTTATATTTTTAGCATAGTAATACATATTACCTTATATTAATTTTTTCATAATTTGATCAAACTTGGTTCACATAGCTATACGTCACACAAACCTGACATAACTTTTGTACGTTTCGTTCATCTATCTGTAATATTTTGAAAACGGCCGCTATTTTTTCTTATCTTTATGATAGACATTTCAGAAAAAAAAATTTCCCCATTACATTAAACTGGTTACTTGCAAATCACTTAGCAAACTGACCCTTCTTTAATATATATCGTGTATCATAATTCTAAATCAATATTATTATTTCATATTCCTAAATTACTTAAACCATTTTAATTTTCAGAGTTAATTTGCACCCACTTTGAGGAAAGTAGACTTGTCAGTTATGCTGGTAAGTCTTGTTTTTGTACATTGTTTTACTAGGCAGTATAATTTTTTCTTGGTGATTTTTCTTTTTTTTTTTTTTTTTTGTTTTCAGGCAAACTGTTGATGAACAAATATTCCCTAAAAATAAATAATCAGTAGAAACAGGATTTTGCTGCGAAAATATTTTTTCCCAAAATTTTGTTTGATTGCCTCGCGCGCACGTTGGCATCTCCTCTGCTTCGTGGTTATTGGGAGAGTGTCTTTGTTCAGTCCACGGCCGTAGAAGAACAGGCCTGGATACTCGCCCGGAAATTTGACCCCCTTGTTGTTTGGCTGCAGTTCTCACCAAGTTACCGAAATTGCTATACTTTTTTGGCGCTGTAATCCAGGTGGTCGAGCTCAGACTAAGCCCACTTCCCTCCCCTAAGATAAAAAATTTGTCAAAACGTATTTTTTATCAATTTGTGAGACACTTCCTTCGCTCACAATTTTAAAACATGGCTCCAGAAATCTTTATTTACTTTATAATGTTGCCAATGGAAAAAAGTGGGTGGAGTTTGAGTCCGACCGCCCGGATTTCAGCGCCAAAAAGTTCAACATTCTCGGTACCTTGACGAACTATAGCCAAACAACAAGGGAGTCAAGCAAAACACATTGTTAGATAGGCGAGTGTCCAGACCTGTTCTCCTACGACCGTGGTTCAGACACTTATCTCGTTTGACTGCACCAATCAGGGTAAGGCAATTGTGGCATAATACGTCTGTGATTTGCCAGTAGAAGCCCAAGACAAGTGAGAGTTCAAACATACAATTACTGACCATGAAGCAGAGCTGCAGATGTTCACATGAGACATTGAAACCAATTGATGCATATATATTTTCGCCACAAAATCTTGCCTCTATTTACTGACTTTGGCCAGGGAGTGTATAGGACTAAGAAGTCAAGGCTGCTGCCAGATGATTCCCGCGAAATACTCGTGCCTCTATCCATGTGCATATCTGTAGTTATGCTTTATGGTGAGTGATTGTCAGGGATCAGAAAATTTCCCGTTTCTTTTTGGCGCAAGCGAGAAATCAAAACATTTGTAAATTTTTGCTACTTTCTCTATTGGCCCTTTACATATTTCATACCTCCTAATAGTACTGTCACAATAACAAAGAAACAACCAAATGTAGGCCAATTGCGTGATATCACTTCGTGAGCAAGCGACCAATGAACAGCTGCTGTCTACTTGCCTGCTTGAGTACACAGATATTTTTGGAGGCTAGCCTACAGGTAGGGACTCGAAAATTTCGCAAATTCGATTTAGAAGACGTCAGATTTTAAACTCCTATACACATTTATTACGTTCGAGATTGGGCTACTGTCACTGAAACTCTTTCTTGAGAACTGTGAACCAATAGCAGACCAGTATGAAAACACTCACTGACAGCCGCGCTACCTTGTCACATGTACAACTGTCCACTCACTGGAGCAGCAGACAATGTACAAGTAACTGAGGACATAGTGTACACAGGACTGTGCAGTCCAGCCTGCTGGTCGTTGAACCCTCGATATTTCCGTGTCTCTACGCATGTGGTGTTGAATACAACTGGTGCAAAAATGTTTTTAATTAGCTAAAACCATGGTTTTTTAAAAATTGCAGGATTGATTAAATGATATCTGCTTTATTTAATTAAAAAAACTGTTATAATAGTAGTAGCCTATACGTCAAGTCGCCCTTACAGCCATGGGCGAGTATAATATCAACGCAGCACAGCTGACAGTTGGGTCGCACGCCTAAAATGGAACAAATAGGTGCTCTAAATTCATCACCTGCCTCAACCCGCATCGCTTCGAGCTATGTAACTCTAGGTCCCAGGTATCGACCCTTCTGACACCATCGATATACCCGCTATCGACTGCACGCCATCTTGAATGTCGCTGTCGCTCCGGATACAGCGCTTATCGCAGAGGGTTAATCCACATTTGTCTCGACAAGGTCAGTCTACTATTACCCGGCCACTATTAACATATTTTACTGGCAATTACGCGTTTTAGAACTATATATACGTATGGCTATGAATACTTCGCGAAAATAATTTTGCCCTCAGTGCCCTACGTGAACATTTCCAGCTTTGCTTCATAATTATTGGCAGCGTGTCTTCGTGAAGTGACGTCTTTTATTTGCTTGTGCTAATCAGGATATGGTTTCTGCGACACTACACGTCTGTGATTTGTCGATAGAACATCAAGACACGTGAGAATTAAAATATCCAAATCACTGACTATGAAACAGAGCTGCAGATGTGCACGTAAGACACTGGAACAAACCGGAGCAAAAACTTTCGCGTAAAGTTCATGACCCTAGTTTATATCCATTAACAGGGACCGGAGTTTTCTGGAAAAAAAATTTGCGTCAATTTGTTGCAATTCCATACGTGCACAGTTGTGCTTCATGGTTATTAGCTGTATTTACGCATAATCATCTTTCATTAGTCTGTGTCAATTAGAACGCGGCTAACTGCGACACCACACGTCTGTGTTTGCGGATAGAATCCCAAGACGCGAGCAGTTAGAACATCCAATCACTGACATTGATGCAACAAAATAAAGTGGTGAAAAATTATTTCAACGAAAATTTCCTGCCCGTATCCATTAATAGAGGCCCCAATTTTTGGGGAAAATATTTCTGCAGCAGTTTGTTTCAGTGTCTCGTCTGCACAGCTGCAGCTTTGCTTCATTGTTATTGGCAGCGTGTCTTTGTGGAAAGACGTTTCTCATTTGATTGCACCAATCAGTTCAAGGTTACTGCGATAAAAGTCCGTGTTTAGCAGTAAGTGTTAAGGGTGCTCAAATGCAATTAAGTAATAATTTTATGTTTTCATGAAGAAGTGTTATTTTTGTAGTCGAAACTTGTAAGTACAGTTTCCTCTTACGAAACAATTCTAGCTCTCATAGTTTTCTCATAAAGGTGCATTAAAGTCTTAGTTTGCTTGTTAAGCTGTAATGCAAATAGTAAAAACCAATTGATTTACTTAAATGAAATAATTCACAGTAAAACAACATGCCATGTGTAACTTAAAAAATTTTAATGAACTTCCAATGAACTTTTTTTGTATTTTAAAAAAATTGCTGAATCTTCAACTTTTTTCTTATACTTTTGCGGTTTATTTTAAAATTTAAATCGTTACGTTGTGTATTTCTAAATGCTTTATCACGTACCTTATGGGATATTAGTTAACCATTAATTATTTCATTAATTTTAGCTAGTCAATTGTTTTTCACTATTTCCATGGGAGCGTAATACGCAATTTTTTTTACTTTGACGCATCGTTATGAAAAAACTATGAGAACAAAATTAGTTTAATAAGAGGAAACTGTACCCACAAATATCGTCTACAGAACTAACACTGCTTCTAAAAATATAAAATTATCATTTTATCCGCAGTTGAACACCCTTTAAGAAACGAAAGATTTAAAAACAGCAAATCACTAACAAAGAAGCAGAGCTGCAGATGTGCACTGAAACAAACTACTGCAGAAACCTTTTAAGTAAATATAGGGGTGCCTAACCAAGACTAAGCGGTACAGAACAGTGATACAAATAGTTGCAATAATGATGTTGCCAAAATCAGGTGCCTCTTCGGATATACAGTTTTGTAAGTGACGCTGGGTAATTAATGTCGATTGGTTTCTATTTTATTAGGGTTTCCTATCTCGTCGATTGCAATATCATTATATACCAGTGTACCCAACTTTTAACTATGATAGGTAGGGACCCCTGTTTTTCGCGAAAAGAATTTTGCCCCACTTTGTTTCAGTGACTTACGTGCACATCTGCAAATCTGCTTCATGGTTATTGGCAGCGTGTCCATGGCTAGCATTTGACTGAGCCAATTACAATAACGTTCCTACAACACCACACGTTTGCGATTTGCTGGTAGAATTCCAAGACTCGTGAGAATTAAAATATCCAGTCACTGACCACGACGCAAAACTGCAGATGTGCACAAAAGGCACCGAAACAAAGTGGGGCAAAATTCTTTTCGCGAAAAACAGGGGTCCCTAATGATAGGTAGAGCCAGTGATTTTTGGTGAAAATAATACTGCAAAAATTTGTTTCAATGTCTTGTACTCACCTCCGCAGCTGTGCTTCATGGTCAGAGATTGGATGTTTATAACTCTCAGTTTCCTGAGGCTCTACCCGCTAATCACAAACGGATGGTGTCGTAGTATCCTAGTTTTATTGGCGAAGTCAAATGAGCGACGCTTCTGCACAAACACACACTGCCAATAACTACGAAGCAGATCTGCAGGTGTGCACGTAAGGCATTGAAACAAAATAGTGCAAAATTATCTTCACCAAAAATCACTGGCTTTAATGATTGGTTCTGTTCCGATATTAATAGTCTCAATTAGCGTGCCAGGCGAGGGACACCCGCTCTACACCCCCCACCCAAATTCTTTACGCTGACGTTCTCCCCAAAGAAAAAAGTGGCAGATAAAATATTATCTAATAAACACGTTAATATTCCTACGAGCAGTATAGTGATGAAAGTTTATATATGAAATCTGCTAAAATAGTTCCCACTTGGCAATTTTAAATCAAAATTGTCTTGGGCGAGGACCCACCTTAATTAAAAATACTTGATCGGAATATCGGTCACTCGACAAATGTACTTGTCCTTCCTAAGATTATTTACCTTGCACGCCATACCTGCATTCACCTGGATCGATTTTGGAGAACATGGAAAACCTAATTCAGGATGGTCGTAGCTGTGGATCAAACCCGAGCACTCACGAATGAGCCGTGTCGTTTAAGATGGCCGCCTGCCCAAAGCTCCGAGAGCCTCACAGATCTTTGGCCGTTACTAGTTTATTCGAAAATTGCTAAACGCGCATAAATGATCTTTGCTACGGATAAGTATTCGAAGAATAGTATAAACATCACGTTCTCCACTAGTCAATGGAGCATATTTTATTGCGACAGAAAATGGTAACATTATGTGTTTTTGCTGTCTGTTTTAAGTATCAAAATCTTGGCATAGAATCCTTCAAAATTTATAGGTAGAGACCCAAAAATTTTGCGAAGTCATTTGAGAATACGTTAGATTTCAAACCACTGTACACGTTGATTGCTTTCGCGAATGGATCGCTGTTAATATAACTTTTCCTTGAGGATTATGAACCAATAGCAGACCTCACAGACTGCCGCGCTACCTTGTCACATGTATAACTGTTCACTCACTGGAGCAGCAGACAATGTACAAGTAACTGAGGACACTGTGTGCATAAGACTGCGGAGTCTAGCCGGCTGGTCGTTGAACACGCGACGTTTAACTTTAATATTGCACTATAAATAGAGACCTGAAAAATTGGCGTTTTCTTTCAGACTTAAGCTAGATTCCAAACAGCGTTAAGTTTGTGTCACGTTCGCCATTGGTCTTTGATTTATTTGTCATCCCCTGGAAAGTCTAGAGCCAATAATAAAGACGCAAATTAATGCAGGCCCAGTAATGGGGTATCAATGAGTCAGCGAGCAGCCAATAAACAGCTGCTGTTTGTTTGAGTAAACATATAGTCTTGGAAGCTAGCCTACGTGTCAGTGAACCCGCGAATTTTTCCACTCTCTATCTATGAATTGATAGGGTCACTGATTGTCTGAGGCGTGATACGTGAGTCCTTACCGCTTCCGCACTTCTAGACTCTGATCACGCAAATTACGACCATCAAGACGGCAACCTTAAGGGCGCGGCCTAACAGCGCGTTAGACGCTCAGAAATGACGAGCAGTAAGGTCGACCTTGAAACGCGCATTAAATGCCGCATCACCTCAACGATCCGATCTCTGAACTAGCGTGCAAAGTTCCCGCAGAACGGTTTTTACTATGGGACGCTAAGCGGTGACCATATAATTGTATTGGTGGAAAGTCTTTAGCAAAGATCAGTGCAGGTCTATATCTGAATTTCACATACATTCGGTTAGTAAATTTTTAAGTACCGCAGTCTGAAAAGACTGATTTTAGCCGTGTTGTAGGGCTTAGAATCAGTATTTATAATTAGCATAGTGTCGTAAACAATGAGGTTCCGAACTTGTCTGAAGTGTGTTTTCTTTTCGTGCGTTGGCACAATGGGCACACGTGGAATGGTTTCGTAGAAAAAACCTGTTTACTAACACACATCAACGCATTTGAAGCGTGAGGTAGGCGGCAGCCTTAACAGACGTCCTTGCCTTGTGCATGGACGGTGCCGCAGCGTATTACACGTATTATTTTTTTTACGCGAAACTACTTAATTTTTTACTATTGCATTTATCTACGAAGAAACTCACATTTGATGCTACGATTCTATAATTTTAAATTTTCAGGACGCATGTTTAAAACTTCATTTTCAGCCCTCTCAGAATCGAAATTGTGCAACTGCAGTTCCGAAAATGCCGCCTGAATTCGTAAAACATGAAACTAGGAGCATGCGCTGACCTTACCTCATACAATCCAAATATAAGGGTCACTGCTTGAAAGTCCCATAGAATAAACTCTTCAACGAATCACGGAAAATAATTATGTTGTGGCAACTACAAAACACTTTGAGGGTATTCACCGTGAAAAAATTAATTTTTTGGCCACAACTACAGTTTAGTGATCACGACAAAATTATTTTGTGCTTACTACAAAATAATTTGGCAGGGAAGACTTCCTACAAAAATTTACCTTTCAGTAAAACCTTGCACGCCAGTTTGGCGCGCTGCGAATAGAGGCGATGTGTAGGGACCCCTTATTTCCGCGAAAATAATTTTGTAGCAACTTCTTTCAGTGTCTTATGTGCACACCTGCATCTCTGCTTCAAGGTTATTGCGACACCACGCGTCTGTGATTTGCAGGTAGAACACTAACACGTGTAAGAGTTAAAACATACAATCACTAAGCATGAAGCAGAGATGCATTTGTGCTCGTAAGGCACTGAAACAAGTTGTTGCAAAATTCTTTTCGCGAAAATGATGGGTCCCTAGCGATATGTTTCTCGTCGAGCGTGGTACTCTGTCTCTTATCGCTCCATTGTTCACACGCGGACATTTGACCCGGGTACACAAAACTCTTTAAGCCACGTTGATTGTGGCCCGAGCCTTGCTACACTTGCGTGCTTCTTCCATGAGCGTCGCGCGTGGCTTTAAAGCGTGATTCAGTGCAGTCAATTTTGGTTTCCCGACTGTACAACATGTTATTTAAAAAATACGGACCAATGTATCTTGTTGGTTAGCTGGGAGACAAGCGGGTAAGAGAGGCGCACGGGTTGGTCGGATCTTCAGAGAGAGGCAACAAGCAGGTCGACCTAGAGAACTATTGTCAGAAGGGAGGAGGGAGGTCTTGAGGGTAGAAGGGGGGATAGGAAACACGCAGCTCTAACAAGTAATTATGCTTGGGGCCCCCAAAGCAGCCAATTCTTCACTTCAAGAAATTAAAATTACCATTCCACTGCTGGGTAGGTAGAGGGAATAAAATACCGCGAGATGCGTTTAGGGAGTGCTTCTACGACCTCTCCTACTGTTAAGAGTTAGCGCGCGAGACGTGCTGTAGCATGGTACGGAAAGTATTTCTTCCTGTATAACTAGGGACCCCTGTTTTTCGCGAAAAGAATTTTGCCTCACTTCGTTTCCGTGCCTTACGTGTACATCTGCAGTTCTGCTTAGTGGTCAATGATTGGATATTTTAACTTTCACGAGCCTTGCTATTCTACCGGCAAATCACAGACGTGTGTTGTTGTAGGAACGGTATTGTAACTCGCTCAGTCAGGTGATATACGTCACATTACAAAGACATGCTACCAATAACCATGAAGCAGAATTGCAGATGTGCAGTAAGGCACTGAAACAAAGTGGGGCAAAATTCTTTTCGCGAAAAACAGGGGTCGTTATGTATAACTATTAAACATTTTTACAATGCATTTATCTACGAAACTGAGTTCCAGTGATTAAAAAAATGCTGTTCTCTAATTAAAAACACGATTTCCAAGCTCCTAAAAAGTGCTAAAAATGACTTTTTCACGTTGCTGTAGTTGAAAAAAAAATATCAACCGTAATCGGGAAACCAAGTCATAGAAACCTTCGCTGGACTTAAACCACATACTTTCCGCAAATAAAATAACAGGATCAAATCACTTGAAGTCTGACGGACTTGTTATATTCGATTGATCGCCTTCCCCGTCTTCGTGCCTTCAACGAACAGAAAAGCTAGCGTCCACAAACTCTTAACATACGGATCGCGATCGACTCGCCGAGCAAATGCAGCGTGCGACAAGAACATAATTATACACATAATTCCTTCCATTATGCTTTGAAACGTACATAAACAAATCGGGAAATTAGTCTTCTAATTTAATTTCAGTTTTTAACACTACGAATATTGATAAAGTCTTGGCAAGTAAAACATCCCTTTTCATTTTCGTAGAAGTCATAGAGAATTTCGCAGGTTCACCTGACAACAGCCTAGAATTCTCAGTCCTATAAGCGTACTTACTGCAATTGGTAGGGGCCTGAAAAATCGACGTTTTCTTTCGCATACAAGTTAGAATTCAATGAACTTTGAGTTCGTGTCAATTTTGCAATTGGCCCTCGACTTATTTGACGCGTCCTGAGCGAAGTACTGCATTACTGTTTCAGGAAACAGCCAATGAACAGCTGATGTCGGCTTGAATACACAGATATTCTTAGAGACTATCCAATAGGTCTTTGAACACGCGAATTTTTCCAGTCTCTTCTCAACTGAAGTTCTACTTACGGTTATTGGCAGAGTCACGACTATATGGCGAAAAGATTTTTGCACCAATATGTTTCAGTGCATGATGTGCACCTCTGCACCTCTGCTTCATTGTCAGTGATTAGATGTTTTGACCCTCACTTGGTTTACTGTTCTTCTGGCAAATCACAGACGTATGAAGTCACAATCGCCTTATTCTTATTGATGCAATGAAATGAGAGACATGTCTGAACAAAGAGACACTGCCAATAACCGCGAAGCAGAGCTTCCGAACGTAAGACATTGAAACAGTATGACGCAAAAATATTTTTCGCATCAAAATCGTGGCTGTAGTTATTTGCAGTGTGTGTTTAGGTAGTGAAGTCTCTCACTGAACTGTGCCAATCTGTACCAGGCTACTGAGACATCACACGACCGTGATATGTGGGTAGAGTCCCAAGACATGTGAGAGTAAAAAATTATCCACTCTCCGAACATGAAGCAGACAGACATGCAGACATGCACGCAAGTCATTGAAGTACAAATCGTGGCTAAAAATTTTTTCACTAACATTTTTGGTCCCTATTTATAGCAATTTCTTTAGTCAATATTTTTACATCTTACTTTTTTATTTTTAAATCCTTTTTAACTGTCTCTGTCAAGTTTGTACCATTTCTTTTTAATTTTTGTTTTACTGGTTCTGTGTTAAGACGATGCGCCTACTACGTAAATTCGCCAATTGTGTAACATAAATCGCGAATTAATACATCCATTTATGTCGTTGCATGAACAATGGTAGGTCATACACTTAAAATAGTTTATTTATTTAATTTATATATATATATAGTTTATAAGTACAAGCATAACAAGCCCATCACACGAATCTTGAGCTAAATTAGAGATGAAATGTAAGTAGCAAAATGTTGAACGGTGACATTTTACGTACACGAAATGGAAACACTGCAAGGGATATAGTCCCCTCTTGCGTTCCGCGTCCAGATATTATTTTATGTACGCTACGTCGAGTGAAGGTAGAATCAGTCATGTATGGACTGCTCGGGATTTTAACTTGCGCTCAGAATGTGCAGTTCAGAACAATAGTAGTGCGATACGATAAGTAAGATATCTGTGTAGCGCAAGAGGGTACTAACTCCAGTGCTATGTTGTCATATTGTGCATATAAAATGTTATCGTACAACATGTTGCTACTAGCATTTTTGTCTCCAATTTAGCCAAGGATTCGCGCTTTGTGCTTATGTGCTTAGTATGCGTTTGTTTATGGATATCATATGTTTATATATATATATATATATATATATATATATATATATATATATATATATATTGTTACAAGTTTGAGACATAAAACTTTACATGTGGGCAATTCCCATGAGTTCTTTGGGATAGAGGTCTATAATTACAAATAAAAGAGTTAAATTAAGTACTGGATTTAATAGCTCACAAAGCTATGAAATACACAAAACAGTAATCAACTAGGACTCTCACAACACAATTAGTTATGCACACAATTACTCCTGTGTCACAGACACGTTAATTAACTTTGACAATTAAAGCACAAGAAAAGTCTACCATCAATTAACTAAACACTATAAATCACAATAAAATTCAGTCATATATCCAATCAACAGTATTTCTAATAATTACAATGTACAACCTTATCAGTCCGAAGTGGTGAT
>PNEQ01093168.1:29268-40313 GCA_003012365.1 Medauroidea extradentata | reverse complement strand
CTGTCATAGTGTGACCTACATGAAGGCCGCTGTCATAGTGTGACCTACATGAAGGCCGCTGTCATAGTGTGACCTACATGAAGGCCACTGTCATAGTAGAAGTATCGCAGCTGAACTTGTGACCTACAGAAGGCCGCTGTCATAGTGTGACCTACATGAAGGCCGCTGTCATAGTGTGACCTACATGAAGGCCACTGTCATAGTAGAAGTATCGCAGCTGAACTTGTGACCTACATGAAGGCCGCTGTCATAGTGTGACCTACATGAAGGCCGCTGTCATAGTGTGACCTACATGAAGGCCGCTGTCAGTTCAGTAATTATACATATTCTCAGTTGTCTGGACTGATCGTTGTCTAAATATACCTTACAAGTCCAGCTTCGATGCTTTTACTGAAGTGTAAGGTAAATAGAATTCACGCTGTAGCAGGGAATCTCACATTTTCCTTCTGAGAAATTCATGAAACCGAAAAATAAAAAGGTCCAATAATGCAACTGATGCGTACCATTACAACGTCACATGTTTGCTAGTACAAGAGTACTATAGTCGTTTACATGACCGTTACGATTGTTCAGCAATGTACTACTGAACAATACTGGGCGCATGTAACCATAGAACAGCAGGTTAAAATATTTGCTGTACCGTAAACATGAAAACAAACGCAAGGCTACCATTATGTACCAAATATACGGTAGAGGCGGGCTGAGAATATTGGATCATGCACTTCATGTCTCCGCCCGACACTCGACGTGGCGACGTGAAATGCGAATCTTTATGGCTGCCGTATATACTGAGTGACAACCTGTATGGTCGCGGCGGGAAAAATTAGCCGTAAAATAACTGGTGTTGGCAATATTCCCTCGTGATTGGCAGGCGCAGTTTATGACGCCATAACGATCCATTGTGACTATGCACTCATAATACCTCGACGACGTTACCTGTCGTAACAGCACAGTTGAGTGTTCTATATATAGCTGTAGGCGGGCGTGTTTAACGATATCTGTCGATACATCGCCAAACAAGTCTATATTGTGGTGTCTTGCACGGAAGTATAGTACCATTATATGTTCACAATCTCTGCGCGTATATCCAGTGCCACAACTATGGCCGGGGGGAGGGGGGCATGTGCCACGGCGCAGGGCTGGGAGGGGTACCAAAATAAGGCATCTAGAGTGGCAGGACTGCCAGTATTGCGATGACTCGTTGTAACAATGTTAATCGGCTTACGTACCTGACGTATGAACGGTATTGTAATGTGCCACGCCTATTATTTTATACGCCAAACAACTAAACTATTCACAATATGTTTATATGCAAAAAGAACACACGGTTTAAACTAGGCTGCTATCATTTTATAAATGCAACATGCTTATTAGAAGCATGTTTTGGGGCCCCTCAAAATGACTAAACAGCTTCTTTAGACATCTGTAACAGGAAAATAGCACCCGGACTCGTGAAACACAACGTTGGAAGCATGCGTTGCACTTGACTGCAAACTCTCCACAAATACAGTTGTAGAGTCACCGATTTAAGTACCATAGGATAAAGAGTAGCAGGAAAACAATGCACGTCAGTTTGGCGCCGCGAATATAAGCGATGTTTGTATCGTAGAGTGTGGGAAGATGAACCTTATCTCTTCACTGTCTCCGTGCAACAAACGTGGGACATTACATGTGGTGTATAGAAGCCCTGTTAAGTGTCGGTGTAGTTGATCCTGGTGCGGGACATTGACAAACATATTTTCTGACTCTCAGAGATGTTACATTACAAACACGAGGGCAGAACTCCTGCCTGATCCTAAGCTAACAAATGTTCTAGGGACTGCCGGAAGCAAACAGAAGATTGGTGTTTTTGAAGGTTTTGAAAAAATGTGACAAATGTTAGAAGGACTTGGCTTGGATTAGAGCATCCAGAATTTGTGTTAGGGGGAGGGGGTGTTAGCTGTAACAAGGATTTGTATTTGGCTAATATGGGAGAGGGTCGTCTCGAACCTGGGAATGTTATGAAGTACCACTGATCCCCTTCAATAAAGCAGGGGGGCCCCTTCCCTAGGGATAACTTGCATTTCAAGGTGTAAGATGGCGCTATCTAAGCATTATCTGCATCTGTTGACGCTTCCTGTCGAAGTTTTGTTGGAGGACTTAGCAATTACATAATTATAGTTATAACTCCTAACAGTTAAATTTACGTAACTACTGGAAGTTAAACGCTAATTTTACCTTACGGAAACCAACCACTATTCAAATATTTTTCACACATTTTCGGGGGATGTTCCAACCCTCAAACAACCCCACCCTTTTTTTAGTGCACCACCGGTTTGGATAAAGTAAGACAAAAATGCTTTGTTATGTTTACCAAACAGGTAATGTTCCCATTTTGTGACGAATTTGTACTAACTTTTCATATTTGGCTACAGTGGACAGGTTTGTTAACTAGAAGAAGTGAAAAATTGCCAAACCAAATAAATTCTCTAGAACTACAAGTTTTTCTCTTGTTCACTGAAGACTCTACAATCCTATCTCGGGAAGTGCGGCATGGACAACGAACTACAGGATCTTAATACAGAAAGAAGAACTTATTGGAGAGCAATGCTACTTTGTATTGTTGATGTTTGTTCTTAGCATAGCACTGAAGTTGGCTCCAGGTGACAAAAGAAATTTGGTTTTGCACATCCGGAAAGTTGAAAATTTCTTAACACTATATATTTAATTTCACACTACAGCCTTCCTCCCTTCTACCTTACTTTCACAAATTGAACGTAAAGGACACATACATTTTACTTTTAAAAATTCAAGACGAGTTTCTCGCCATCATTGCGAACAAAATGCGGGTGGATATAGTTACAGACATTCCAGATGCCTAACATTCGACTGCATAACGCTCGACTGTACGCCATATATTAGTCACAGCGAACTAATGAATGAAATAATTGGTAATGTAAAACAAATGAATAGCCTAAAGTAAGTCCACTCTAAGGTTGCAGCAGAAATAAAAGTTGCTAACAAAATAAATCAAAGTAATTGAATTATATCTTGATTCCTCACATTGTGATTATGTCGTAACGTAGTTACCCCATATTTGTCAATATTTCGAGTGAAATTTGTGCTGTGCAAACATTTTATTGTCATTCACTTGACTGAATTTGCTGCAACCTTAGAATGGATAGAGTATAGAAGCTCTCTCTCTCTCTCTCTCTCTCTCTCTCTCTCTCTCTACACACACAAGTTTAACTGATTTCTTTTACCATCAGTGCTAAAAGTAGAAGTGAAACGACTTGGTCTGGATATTGAAACTCGCAGAGGCCATTCCTATGGCAACAAGGCCACCTGGTTAGCAAATATCAAGGTGTTCAGTCAAGAAGAACTCGGGGAGAACAATGTGGCTTATATCGTACCAAGTTCTGCCCATTCTTTACATTTGTCACAGCGGATGCATCTATTGAGGCATAAACTATTTTTGAACCCTTCACTCTATACTACTTCTACTTCTACATGGGAAATCTTGCAAAAAAACATACGCCTGTATATTTGAAACTACTAAGCGCAGAAAAAACTACATGTAAACATTTCGACAAATTTGTAAAAGCATAGGAAGAACTGCAAATCAAACACCTCTCAATGGCAGAAACCAAGACTGAGACAAATGAAGTTGCAATAAAGTCAACCAAATATGTATTTATTGCTGTCACGTGCATTTGGTATGGCGTCCTGAACAGTATAGATTGTGTTAACTAGATCCTTCAAAGAGATGCCATGGCACTTGTCGAAACTGTGCGAAACACCCAAGGTCTGGTGCAACTGTTCAAACCACAAACAGTAGTTTCTCCTAGCTATTTCTGAGGTCAAGCATAACCGGTATTAATAATGCATTCACCAAATTCAAAGACAAATGTGAACAAAAGAAAAACAAATGAAAATTTCCAACCAAAAGTGTGAGGATGAAATTGCTGAGTTCTCACAAGAAGATCTGTACAGAACTTATTTACTAAAAATACGGAACATAGTAAGCAAGCACTGTAAAAAGTGTAAAACTACACATACATTTCTTGGGTATTTTTACATTTTTGTATGTTTAATTTTATAAAACAACTACATCGTGATAAATTTTACACAAGTATTTCCACAAATGGAATTGGGGCTACACGTTCCTACTGAAAAAAAAAAAAAACAGAAAACTGCAGCTTGATAAACACACATGTACGTGGACAATTACATATTTTTAAGAATGTGTAAATTGGCGTAGTTTTATAACAATGTCATTGTTAAAATGCATTAATGTCTGTTAAATCTAAGTAGTTATAAGGAGTTACGACAGTTACGTAATTAGCAGAAGAGCATAAATTGTAGTCATTTGTCGTAATGGTTGATAATTTTTTTTCCATTACCGTTATATTTTAAACACTAACATATCAGTCCGATCTTAAATGTTATAAGGAGTATTTTCACAGCTAAAATATTTGTATAAATTTGTATTTAAATCTTTAGGAGGAGAAAAGTGAATACGAGCAAACTTATCACTCACGTCAGTGAAATTTTCAAATTCTCTACAAATTTGTAAATAAAGCTAGAATCGCTGTATTATAAATGCCCTATCCTACAGCATAATATTCAATATTTTGTTTGAAATAAATGTGTACCTTCATTAACAATGGCGTGAATACTTAATTAAGTTCGGGTTATAACATAGAGACATTGTCTCGTTATTTTTTGGATAAGTAATATTAGCGTAGGCACACAAACACGGGTGTGAAAGTTTCAGTAAGAAGGTTAAACTCAAATCAGCTAAAGAATGACAACTATCAAAATTGTGAGGTGATAAGTTGCCGAAAGTATTACTTGACAGTTAAAAATAGTTTCGTAGTATTAATAGTTCAACGTACCATGCAAATCGTTTAAGGTACTTTACATTGCTGTTTTGTAACATGTTAGATTTCAGTTGGTGAAATAAGTACAAGTATCAGACGGCAACAGTACGAAAATTTAAAGTAAAAAAGGTGAGAGCAGACAAAGTTAAATGACAGGTAAGATTTCACATGCGAACGTTGGTGTGAATAGAAAACTCAGCTCTAAATTGTCAACAGCAAAGTTTAATCTCTGCGTATAAAAGCTAACACTGACTAACTGAATGAATGACTCACTGACAAACAAACTGCAGCCCAAACCGCTGGACCTAGAAACATGACATTTCTCTCTGTGGGTTCCTTTAGGTCGTAGGCGAGCACAAAGAAGGGATTTTTCGAAATTTGTCTTCTAAGGGGATGAAAAGTATTTATAAGATTCGTCTACATAGCTCGAACCCGACAGCCTATCGCCGTGACTTTTATGTCAATGTGTGAATCATAAAAATTCATTTTAGCCCGTTTAAGGGTTTTTTTCGAAATACAAACTTTAAGGGGGTGAAAAGACCTAAAATCAGTTTTCGGTTAATTGTTGATATCTATTGAACCCTTCGTAATACAGAGTTGCCTTTTAGGTTCTAAATGATACTTATGTAAATTCCGAAAGAATAATTTTCCGACTTTTCGAAATTCGGCTCCCAAAAAGTAAAAAGGAGGACAAAATGTATTTATTAATCGTCAGTATAACTCGGGCCCAATGAGTCATCGTCGTGATTTTTGCTTCAATTAGATACGTATACAAACATACAACATAGGACTCCAAGACGTTTCGAATTTCTATAATTAAGAAGGCAAAAAACGTGAAATGTGTTTTAGAATTTTTTCCATGACTATCGAACCAGTATAGACATCAAAGTGCTGTATACTTCAGAATGATTTTTACGCAAAGACCCAAAATATATTTCATGACATTTTCCAAACTCGACTCCAAAGATGTAAAAATAAAAAAAGTGAAATACGTTTTCAATTAGTGATCGATACATATTATAGATCTCACTGAATTTCCATATATTAACGCGATAATTGCTTAAATACTTTAAATGTATTTTACTGTTTTTTTCAAAATTTTTCGCCTAAGATGGCGAAAAGTTATGAAAGTGGATGAAACGTGTTTTCAATTAATCGTCTATGTATTTTTAAAATCAACAGGCTATCGTCACGGTTTCCACTTAAATTTTACGCCATTACAATAGCCTTAAATGTCTTTAAAATATTTTTCTAAATTCGAACCCTGAGGGGGTGAAAATACATTAAATTTGTTTTCGATAAATCCATTAGTGCTATCGAACAGGTCGAGATTTTGAGTTCCATTTCGTTTTATGATGAACACGTAAATGTCCGTTAACAGAACATATCAGAGCTTTCTTAAATCCGAACTCTTAGAGCTGTGGAGTAATGAAAAAAAGTTTTTTAATGAATCGTGGATTACACTCTGACTCAATAGGTGGTCGTCGTAATTTTCACCTCAATTGGATACTTATACAAATTTTTAACACGTGACGGTAATATTTTGCAAATTTCGATCAATAAAAAGGTGAAAAAACAAAATTAGTTTTCATCCACCCTGTGATGTCTACCAAACAAGTTGAGATACTGAAAATTTTTTTTGGGCTTCAGAATGATATTTACGTTAATACGAAAAATAATCAGCTCAGTTTTTATTATGAGAAAATAACTCTCAAATACCTGGTTGGGGGGGGGGGGGGGGGGTAAATCTCTCAAAGCAGACGATCCAAAAAGCAAGTACAGCATTAGAGAAGTAATTCATAGGGAAGATAGCATTCTGCTACATATGGTTGTTCAACCTCTATGTGCTCAGTGACTGACTATTTAATTTATTTTTAATTATTTTTAGATGTTACGTATAGAGGGCGCTGTCATCAATAATCGCGCTAGATTTAAACGAGTCACCATACCACGTATATTATTTATAACAACCAAATACTCTCTCATATTCGAAGTCTGTTTTATTATGACTATAAATAAGACCCGGGACAGTTGTTAAGATTGGCAGGGGTAGACTAAGGTCAGTAAGGTAAAGCGAGGAGAGTTGGCAAACTACTTAAATTAACGGTCAAGAGATGGCACAGCGAGCATCTGCGTGGTGGAGGGCGAGCGGTAGACATGTTGTGTACGGTGAAAGTTTCTTTCGTCGTTCTTAATACAATTTTACAAGTTATTCGTGTTTCTGTGTTCCTCATGGTGATGGTAAGTAGCTGAATTTTCACGCCTGTAAACGTATTTTTCAATTAGCGTAGACGGAAGCGAAATAACTGACATATTAAAGTGCACGAGTGAGGTAGGATGCGTAGGCATACGAAACGTGGCATTACAGAGCCGCTGCCATATTATCTGGAGTAACAGTGGGGTGTGCAATCTATCCTACTCCTTTAGGATAGATGGCACAGCAGTCAGGGTAGGCACGATGGCACACTTACTTAAGTGGAAGCTGCAGTCTGCCAGGTATATATTATTGAAGGAAGACGTGGTTAACACCAGATATGTGCAATGAATTTAAATGTGAATTTTGGCCACACTTACAATTTTTGAGGGGTGAGGTTACAATTGATTCCGGTCCCACACAACACTGTTTGAAACAGTAATGGTTTATATAGACATTAACTGAACTAGATTACTTTTTTCTTGCTTAAAACTATAAATATTTCAAAAGAACAAAATATAAATATGTATTTTGACACATAAATTTATTATTTTTGAAAAAAAAATTTGTTTGTAATATTTACAACCAGTATAATAGAATTTTAAGTAACTTAGGCGACGATAACTACTGATTAGAGTGTCCTCCTAACCACTTGGTACCTCGGTGCTCGGTTATAAATTCCAGCTATGTGAGATGGTGGGATCGAACCCACAACCTTCGTTACTACATAGGCTTATCGTGCTTCTGTTCGTACTATTTAGTACAATTTTTAAGTGTATTAGATGTGTTTTAGAAGTAAATTTTCGCTTTTCAGCTTCTAATTCGTATTAAATTGAGGATATTATAGTTAATATCGTCGGATTTCTGTTTAGAAGTATACGTAAACGTTAAGGTCAGTCGGTGTAATAATGAGACATGGGTAAAAAAGAGACAGTGAAAAATAGTGTAGTTTTACTTAAAAGTATGTCCGACACCTTAGCATGTACTTAAAAATTTATGCTAACCTACAATAATTGAAAAAAAAAAAAAAAAGACTTGGAAACGGAAAGATGATCTTAACCACGGCCATAGAGGAACAGGTCTGGACACTTGGAGTTGAAAATTGACCCCGTTATGACTGATTGGCGCCACTGGCACTCTAGGGTTGTTTTAACATTGCGTAAATGGGACTACAAGGAGCAAACTCGTGCCGGAGCTGCTAGGAGAACTGCTAGTACGACGCTATATTGCAATGTTAAAACAACACTTCATTGCTAGTGGCGCTTTCAGTCATAACGGGGTCAACTCCATATCATTGTTAGATAGGCGAGTGTCCAGACCTGTACTTCTACGACCGTGATTTTAACAATAGCAAAAAGGCTCAACCAGGAAAACGTATTCCACGACAGGTGGCTAAGAAACGTTTCAAATATGACACATCATCTTCATCGGATAACCACGAAGAACTGCTGTTGTCAGATGGCACGAGTGAGGACGTCAATGAAGATGAATGTGTTGAATGTTTCTAGCTGTATTCCAATACCAAATTGCTTTCAGACTGGATAAAGTGGGGAAAATGTTTCAGATGGCACCACGAAAGTTGTTCCATCTACAAAGACAAGTGTGCTATGTGTGGCAGAATGGAAAACAAGAGACAACGTAAAAATGCTGCCCCTTGAGGTTTTTTGTACGTATTTTTTTTTTCAGTTTGTCTGTTTATTCAAGTTTATCTCATTAAACTAATTAATTTTAACGATATTTTTGCTATAAACATAACTTCATTATTTAAAAATTTTGTTCTGTAGGTCATTACTATGAACACAGTTGATTTTCTACTCATAAAAGTTACATGTTATTTTTTAATCTAAATGTACCATCTCTCCTACACTAGTGTGCCATCTTACCTACCCTGTTAGGAGAGATGGCACAAATGTTGACATTTTAAGCTTCCCTCACAAGCTAAGTGATATATTGTTGTTCCTCTATTCAAGAGTGTGTGATCATTGTAGGTAATATAATTAACATACTTCTGCAAAGGTGGTGGTTTTACTGTTGAAAATTAATATTTTTTGTTATTTTCTATTAATTGTGTGCCAACTCTCCTTGCTTTGCCTTATTCACATGGCAGCTATAGCTAAGTAGTCAGCTGTAGAGTAAGCTCAACCTGCAGCTTGGTTATCCTAACACTTGATGGACGAGCTGCTAATCTAAGAGGTCCTTCAATTGAAGTAAATACTCGCTGTTACAAGTAATACACACAAGTAATGCCACACGCGGACTACTAGCTTATGTCATAAAAATGATTGATTGGTCGTGTTTTAAACGGTTCTATACGAGTCATCCAACTGCGATGAAATGTCTGCCAGAATATTGGGCAGAGATATAGGGACAGACAGGACAAAACAAATAAACTTTTGTGAGTTGTGCGTGCGCTCGCAAAGATTCCTGCTAGTTATTTTATTAAAAAAAAGGGGGGAGGGGCAAAACGGGACACTTAAAAAACTTAGTAAAAACTATAAAAATTTGGCGAGTTGTTTGCGTGCGTCTACGTATTTTCCAGCGGAAAAAAGAGCGGACCTTTTTGAAGGAGGCGGGTCGAAATGGGGTACAGGGGCATGATGAAGAAAAAATGATGAGTTGTGCGCGCCTGCGAAGATTTCTACCAAAACAAATTATAGATCGGGGGAGGAGGGTGGCAAAAAAGTGCAATACCAACAGAACGGGATAAACAAAAAAATTTGTGGTACAATTTTCCTTTTCAAAATGTTTCTAAAACGTTTATTAATGACCGTTAACATAATTTTGCCCGATTTAGCACTTTTTCAAAACTTTTTTGTTTCAGAAATTCTATCACATTACATTAAAAACCCCGCAAATGAAGTTGCGGCAACCAGATACTACTACATAATCCGTATCACAAAACATTTCAAGTTGCGCTTGTGATTAGAACAATGGACTGGTAACTCTAGGGTCGTAGGTTCGAACCCCAGTAGAAACTCCAAACTTTTCAGTTGTAGGAAGTCTTCAAAATTGTGCAGCAATGCATATACCGGAACAGCATTGAAGGAAAAAAATTAAGAAATACTATTTTATATCTTGCGCTTATAAAATTACAACAGTGACAATTTATTTTTATCTGCTGGTGTCATGTTAATATGACACAATCATCATTTACAAATAGCAGCACAGTGTACAATAGAAGTTGAAGATTTAAATATAAGAGCAAATAAAGTCGCAAGTACATATTTTATTTTTTATTTATTTATCATTTGTCACTATTGTTATATACAAGATGTCCCATAAGGTAGGTCTCATAGGGCAAATAGAAATTGGTGAAATATGGAATAATATAAAGGTGATAAAGATTAATTTATTATGGAAATAGAAAGGTTTAGTACTACGCACCGGAAGTGGGAAAAAAGAGTATAAATGTGCAACGGCAGGTTCCATGTTTGGCTTTGTGTATATAAAGAAGTTTTAATAAGCTTAACTTAACATTACGACAGTATTGAGAATATTTCTTACCCGCGCAATGTCTGTGACTTCTGGGGATAGAAGTTAAAGTTGATTAAATATTGATTTTAAAAATTTTAAGAAGGACAATGTATCAACTGAGGATTACAAACACGAGTATAATTTCAATTGAATACGAACGAGTATCTTCAATACTTTAAAATGACATTGAAGTGTTTGCAGTGACGAAATCTCACAAAGTTAAGTTGTGAATTGTGCACATTTTTACTACAGTCATTTTGTACAACTGTGAGAATTGTATCAGGAATGTAATATAATATTGTTGATCATATAATTGTAAATTGTATAACATCATACAACAATTATTAACCAATGATATTTTATTTTGAATAAGTTTTCAAACAGAAAGCACCTTTTTCTTCCTTTTAGCTATTGATACACTAAAATATAATGTTCTTTTGGTGCTTATAAAGGTGACTGCGAATTGGGGGGGGGGGGCCAAAACAATAACTTAGTCCCTCCAACAATCCAGGCTA
>PNEQ01093168.1:0-29168 GCA_003012365.1 Medauroidea extradentata | reverse complement strand
TAATATTATCTTTATGCAATTTAATTAGGTGTGAAACTTAAACACTCAGTTCGAGTTGTTTATACTTTTTTTTATCGAACAGCTAACAAACAGACATTGAGAACATTGAAAAGTCACCTCTGTTGTTTGTGCGTTTTTCAAAGTTATGAATAATTCCTCAAAATAACTTGACTAATTTTTATGTTTACACATGTTTGAATCTCCTGGAATAATTTGATAAACTAAGATTTCTTAAAATAGTTTGGCTATTATAAGCTACAATGTGTTGCAGCAGTGTATACGAACTTCAACTAGTGATGTCCCGTTGCCATGTAAAATAACTGCATTATTGGTGATTCTCTCAAACGGGTCGTATAGTTGGAACATAAACATCCACATGAAGCAATGCGAATATTTCTAATGAAGACAGTGTCTCAAATGACGAATTTTGCTCCTCTTAACGTACGTAATATTTTCACCAGCTTTAAATCATCACGCCACAAATAACCTTATTTCAGTAAATTAAATATTTGAACGCAATGTCTACAGTACAGACTTCACATTTTATAACGGAAGTGGATTACCAAGTGAAATTTGTTAGTAATATAAAGACTGAGTGTGAGAAATATTCCTATACTTCCTTCATGCGTGTGCTAAGTTTTATACAGACATTGCAACTGGTCATGTCTTGTACAAAGCCTACAAAGTCTTATATATCTCAATATGATGGCTTAGCTACACTTGCTGAGATTTAAACTTTGTACACTCCTGCCAGAGAACATGTCACACCATGTGAGAGTGAAGCAGTTTGGTATAGTGGATGTAAACATTATATTTGTGTATTTAAGCAATGTTTAGCTTTATAGCCAATCACAGGAACCTCACACATAATCTAAACAAAAGAACCGCATGTGAACCGTCAAGCTGCAAGAAATGAGTGTTATTAAGACGTCATAACAATCGGTAGTACATTCAACCAACGAAGTATTCCGTGTGCTTGGCATGGCCTTATATTAACACAGTACTGTGTGGTGCCAGTTGTATCTAGTAGGTGTGTTATCCAGCAGTTAAGTGAAGATGTTACCCATAAACCTAACACTGTTGTTATCAACAGATCGATGCGTAGACTACGAAGTAGAATGAAACATTGTAATATTCTATGATGACTCTTGCTTCTGTCACACCAAGTGAGAGCATGACAATCACATGGTCCTTCAGCATATTTCTGTGTCGTTCTGGAGAACCACACAGTTGGTCAACGTGGTTCTTGATTCGGAGCTATATTAGCGTCGACACAGTAACAAACATGACTGTTGATGAGCAAGGGCAGCTCCAAGGGGGAGGGACATGGGGGCAATAGCACTCCCCCCTCCTCGTCTCAAGTCATCACGTTGAAAAAAAATGGAATCCGAGATGGCACACAGTAAGGCGTGGAAGACAGAAAGACGCCTATAAACACTGGCAGGGCCCTCTCAAGGGTTGGCATGACAGCCCAGTGAATGTTGAAGTGACAAAGGCATATGGGTGGGAGAGAACTTTCAAGGTTAACTGATGGCACGTGTTATGTGCAACAAGATAGTACAGTACATATATTCTTGTAGTGATGTGTGAGTGGTTGTTTACAGCCGTCATCCAGCAGCAATGAATTTGGCAGTTTTAATCTAGTGACTTACGTTTACAATATGTGTAATTAAAGGCAATGGAATCTAATAACTTACCTTTTAAGTACTGTAGTAAGTACTTTTAGCATTAAAATAAGCCTCTAGAAAAATGTCTATTTACGTTTAGCATTTATCCGGGAAATGTCTATACACTTTTCCGCAGCAGGTAGTTTAAATGTGCAATTATGAATCTTTCATTCAATGCAAGCATTAACATTAATTTTCGTTTACGGAGGAAAATAATTTCTATTAATTGCATTACTTTGCTGACGAAGCGAGCTCATATCCAAAAATAAGTTTTTCATTAACAGTTGCATTACTGTAACTCAACTGACAATTAGGATGGGAGTGTTCATAAACGGATTAGTTGGCAGTTCTTTCCTTTCATTGTAAATTTTAACAAAAACTTTAAACTGCCCTATGCGTATTTTGTGAACATTTGGAAAATCATTTTATTGCAATACAGTTACGCAATATTAAAAGAAGAATTTAAATAAACCTTTAAAATAATAAATCGGCAAAAAATATGGCTACGTCAAAATGCTTGTCACCTACACCACTCATCTATCTGAAAAAAAAGTAAATAAATACATTTGTTGAGAATATGGTTTGACACAGACATACTAATCTGCAATGCAAGAAGAGCCAAGAAGCTACAATCGCAAACTTATTACACATGTCCAACATGGAAAGTCTACATGGTAGAAAGTAACATCCTCCCAATTGTTTAAAAACTGTTAAGGTTGATTTAACTTCAATATGATACATTACCTTTTGGCGTAAACATTTAATAATTTCACAGTTTTAAGTAAGTGCTGCCAAAAATCTAATAATAATCTAATTGAGGTGAAACATTGGGTGTGCCCGAATCAGCAAATTTTGTGAACGAAACAATCATGTGATCCGATTTTGTGTGTAAAAATTATCACATATCGTGTCAGTTTAAGATTTGCATTTCGTACACAGGTAAGGACAGAAAAAAACCATGAATCGCTAAACAACTGAAATAGGGTAGCATAAAAAATTGTTTGGACACTAAGGCTCAATAGGTAAGTAAGAAAGAAAATAAATTTATGAACAACAAAAAATTAGTGCGTGGAAGCTAAAAGAAGAATCACAAGGAGTGGAAAAGGAATGGAGATTAATTAAGACATGTTTTAAAGGTTCACCAGCAGAGGTATACAGAAGAACAGGGGATAAGAAGAAATTGAAGAAGACATCGTAGTGCAGGGACTATAGAGAGCAGTGCAAGAAATAAATAAGGCTTTTAGAGAGTGGTTCAAAACACTTGGTAAGGACTAAGATATCCTGTACAAGGAGAAGACAGAAGCCAAACAAGGAGTGACAGAATAGAGGAGTGTGTAGATAGAAGACTGGACCAGAGTATTGTAGGAGAATATGAGTGCGAGTTGCCACCGCGCCTGGAGGTCGGAGAGGATTGGCTTGGAGACAAAGTTGAATTAATTGATTGCAGTGCTGTGGGTGTGGTTAGATTGGTCTCAGAGTGCCACCTAGCGTTATGCCCGGCTAGGATGGGGGTGGTGGTGATACAGGGTCGCGTATTGTTCGGCTGGCGCGCCTCTCCTCTATGCGGTGATGTTGGCTAGTTGGTCAGGTTGTGGGACCACTCTGAGAAAACTAGCTCTTTCACCACATGGACTATTCGGGCTGTCCACACGGCCCCTTGCCCTAGGACCATAACTTGGTCAGCTCCTAAATCCCTAGTGAAATGACTGTACACAATACACTTACTTACGTGGTTGCATGTTGATTTATTGATACTGAAGTACAAACACTTGGTGATAGACTTGCAATACACACACGTGGTCATGGCACTCTTATAATTACGTGGCTTCAAACTGTGGAAACTTACGCGGCACGTAGGCCTAATATTAAATTAGCGCAATACAAAGGTGGTTGCCAGCTGTGGGCTAGTTGACTAAAAACTTCGGAGTCGGCGAGACAGTGATCTCCCGGCCCGAACTCGCAGGCGTGGAGATAAAGTTGGAAGATATTGGCGTTAAGCGCACGAATCAAAAACACGGATAAACAGGATAAAAATAAGTGATGAATAAAATATTACCTGAACAGAACTACAATTATCAGTGACTTGCAAAAGTTGAATTCCTCTCCGGGATGCACGTCCTACCACGTGGCCTGTCGATGATGAACTGGGGCGAGACAACGGCCGCGGGTGTGCCAAGATGTTCTATGTCCCGTTATTCGGTTTGAAATAAATATGGGGTGATACAAATGAAAACCCTTTGCCTGGGTGATTGTTAAATAATTATTGAGTGTGAGTGAGTGCAGAACAATTAAACGTATTTAAAATAAAATATTCTTAAAAATAATTACGTGACCATGTGATTTCAAATTAACATAATGCCCTTTCCTATAATATAGTGTGACCATTGCCGTTGCTGATTACAAAACAGAGTTCTTAAATTAATTTTGAATTGTTGAAAAATACACGTTTGAGTCTTTGCATGTCCGTTGTTATGATCTTTGAAAGAACTGTGTAATGGGAGTGCATGACTGGATTTATTTACTTGGACATACTCCATTGCGAAATAAATGACTGTCAAAAGAAAACTAAAAATATTACAAGAAAACATAAATAAGCAGAGTATGCTTTAGTCATCAGGATACATACACAACGTGAAATTCCAAAACTGGAATCTGGTCAGTTAAAACAAGGAACAAACAGAAAATAAAATAAAAAACAAGAATATAAACATAGCTAAGTTTTTATTTCTTGTTTTTTCTTTTATTTTCTGTTTGTTCCTTGTTTTAACTGACCAGATTCCAGTTTTGGAATTTCATGTTGTGTATGTATCCTGATGACTAAAGCATACTCTGCTTATTTATGTTTTCTTGTATTATTTTTAGTTTTCTTTTGACAGTCATTTATTTCGCAATGGAGTATGTCCAAGTAAATAAATCCAGTCATGTCCGTTGTTGTTATGTTGGTGATGGGCGAGTGGTGTGACGTCACGTGCGTAGTGGTAATTTGAAAGCTGGTGTGACGCCCTGGTTTGTTTACGTTGCACAGTCTAACATTGCCCTTGAAACTACACTGAATTTAATATTACACTTGGAAAACTAAAACACTGTGGTGACTTGAGGTGAGGTAGGTGGAGGGTGACAACACAAAAGAAAGAATCGGCCTATGAGAGGGCCAGTAGCTGATGTCAAGTCGGCCTTCCTTCCAAGACCACAGGGCTGGGACGACAACGCAGCCAGGTGAGACAAAGGAACAACATGTGGTGATGAATATTGAGCAAGGGGCAACAATACCACATATAGAAGAGGAAAAAGAGAATTACTACAAGAAGTTTCTGAACCAAGTGAAGGTATCAAAATCATGGGATAAGAAGAAGTCCATACTCTCCACCATCTATAACTGTTCACGACTACCAAACTTATTTCAACTGTATTGAACAATTCGCAATGAAGTTTATTGATAAAATAATTATTTTAGGAGACTTCAATGTACAGAAAGTAAACTGGATAATGAACCACACACAAGAAGTTATTTACAAAAATATTAGAGACAAGGACAAGCGCCCTTGCAGAGGCATCATTTAGGGAAGGCAGGGGGGGGGGGCAAAGGCCTCCTCTGGATTTTGAATTTTAAGTGTATAAAATATATTATTTTGTATTGTGTTATTTAAATAACGCTAACTTAAGCACATAAAACTGAAGTTTTATTATTAAAGTTACTAATTTATACATGCTCAATTATTAAAAAAGACGCAACAAGGTCAATGTCGCCGAAATACACCATCTTGCCCCCCCCCCCCAAGAAGAACCTGAAATGACGTCCCTGCGCCCTTGGGCCCATGCTACAGTGACACTCCAATGCATACGTACCACAAAAACGCAAACGCAAAACATTCCCTAGTAGCTATGTTAAACTGGACGCAAGCGGACCGGACAAGAATACAGAAACGCAAGTGAGTTGGTAAACTCCGACCTCTTGCGTATCCGTGCTTGCGTGTAGCCACTAGCAACAGAGCACCACTTCGTCATCCACCACAAGTTTTCTTTACGTTTTTACATATTGAATTTTCGTGGTTAACCATTAAATTCGCCTTCATGCACCATATTTACAATTATTATTTATGAGTAATAGACTACGGAACACTTTTTGTGAAGTACTGTTTGAAAAATAAATATGCTGAAAAAAAATTAATTCATAGAATATAAAATAAATTTTATATAGTATAACTTATGAGGCTGTTAACGTTTCTATTTTCATAGAAAATAAGTACATGGCCTATCTTTATGTTTTGTTCTTCTTATATCTCGTCATAAATTTGAATAATTACAACATTATTTACTTTTTCAGAACCTCTTTAATAAAGCACTACACTAAGCTACCATCAGACATCTCATACTGCTAACCTCACAATACCCTAGTCCCCATCTCATCACATGCCAACCTTTATACATAACAATTCTTAAGTTCTTACTATATAATACACTTTACTATCTATGTAACATAAACCAGTTATAAATGTTAAATTAATTTTTCTTTAATGTTCGGAATGTTACATGAAAAGTACTTTTTAGTTTCTTAGGTTGCAAGTCCGTATGCATGCATTTTTATGCACTGTACAATAGAACACATTTTTCCACTCTGGGTGCTCGTTTCGTTTGCATGTCATGCATCCACTTTCTTACGCTTCCGTGTCACTGTAGAATGGGACTTAAGCTTGGTTCTCAAACAAAAACTTAAGAATTATGACGTGTAGCTAAGAGTTGACTTAAGAATAGAAAGTGTATTTCTTAACGTACCGATTCGCAACAGAACTTAACAGGCCGTGTGAGGTCGTGTGGCGTGTGGGCCAAGACCACGGCCGTAGAAGAACAGGTCTGGACACTCGCCTATCTAACAATGTAGTTTGCTTGACCCCCTTGTTGTTTGACTGTAGTTCGTCAAGTTACCGAGAATGCCGTACTTTTTGGCGCTGTTTTCCGGGCGGTCGAAATCAAACTCCGTCCACTTTTTTCCATTGTTAAATTTATAAAGTAAATAAAGATTGCTGGAGCCTTTTCATAAATTTGTGAGCGAAGAAAGTATTTCATAAATTGATAACAAATACGTTTTGATAAATTGTTTATCTTAGCGGAAAGAATGTGGGCGGAGTTTAGTCCGACCGCCGTAACTGAAGCGCCAATAAAACACAATATTCTCGGCAACTTGGTGAACTACAGCCAAACAACAAGGGCGTCAAATATCCAGGCAAGTGTCCAGACCTGTTCTTCTACGGCCGTGGCCAAGACTTAAGAAGTAACAGATATTATATTATAACGAAATTTTATATTTTTCCGTAAGAATTAAGGTAACGAACCAATCAGAGCATTCGGGAAGTTAAATAAACATGGCGGATATTTAAATATTATAGGTACGTTAAACACGATGTGGTGCTATACGATGTATTTGGAACAGTTCTTGTGTAGCAACCGCCGTGGGCGGTTCGGTTTCTGGATCCTGTGTCGGGTATTCGGCACACGTTGTGTGTTTGTGCTGTTCTTGTATCTTCTCGTCCTTTCGGATTGTCTTGATTCTTACGTCTTCTTCGTAACAGTTGGCGGTTCTGATTTATACTTTTGGTTTTACGATTTTTTTCGTGTCTTGCTTATGGCTGTAAATCTGAAATCACAAATATCACATGCAATGCAAGCGACGACGCGATTAAGGGTCTGCCACAATTATGCAGACCTGTCTGTCCGTGCAGGCCGTGTTGATGGTGCAGATCTCGATCTGGCTTCTGATTGGATGAAATGTTCACGTGACGTTTGACGTCAGAGGTTTATTGTGCTGATGGTTGATGCAGACCTGTCCGCTCCGAAAGCTCGCCAACACCGGACTTTGGCTGACGGACTCGTCAACACCATCATCAGCATCTAACGTCATGAAGTCAGTTGACCAATAATAATCTTTGTTTGCTTTTAATTTAAAGAAAAGGCGCGAAAACGTAGTGTTATTAGAATAGAAAAATAAATAGCGGCCTACTTTACTGCCCTCTATAACAGGATAAACAAACTACACCCATCAACCTAATTGTGGCAAACTATTTCAACAGAGGTCCTCACGACCTGCACGGACGTATCGGGACGGCCTGCACGGACAAACACGTCTGCATAATTGTGGCAGAGCCTAGCATAGAACAAGCTCTATATTTCTGTGCAATGCCTTGCAATTTGCGTGAAACAAGAAATGTGATTGGCCATTTCAAGTAGATTTTTCGCGGGCTTTACTGTACACGTAAACAACAAGTGGAGTGGACATGCGATAGTGTGTTTCGGTTATTGGAGGAATATACTCACTGATACGTTTTTAAAATAATTCCAATTTAATACGGTAGGCCTAACAACAAACTATAGTTTGGCGGGAAAGGAAAAAATTGAGTGTATATTTAATTGTGAATTGCGCCATGTAGAAGGTGGACATGGAGCGAATGAGAGAGATTTCATTGTAATTATTGCGCAGTTGATAGCATACAATGAGCTGCACAATCTAATTGCGTCGTGTGATTCCAGCTTAACGGTTTTTTTTGTCCAAAGGCCAGTCAAATGGGTGAAGTGAAGTGATGGATTTGGAATATTATGATCATTCCAAGCAAAAAAATGCAGTTAAGCTTGTATTAATTTTTTAGTTTAACGACAGAATAGCTGTTTGAAAAGCTTTCAAAATCCCATTTGGCTGGCGAACAACTCGTATATTACTGTTTCGTATACACTGCATATTATTAATTTTAAAAATGTTAATCTGATTTAATGGAAATTCTTGCAAAATTACAGAAATATAAAATGTTTGTTACATGTACACGTACAGGACCTTAACACATTGAAATAGTCCTACTTGTTTAGAAGCTGTGTCTATGTGAAGTGTTCGGTGGCTCAGAGGGTAAGTTACAATTTGCTGACTTCCAAGGTTGGTGGTTCAAAACTCACTTCGAGTATATATTTTTAGTAATTTAAATTTGTTAATTTATATTTGCACATTACGGATAAGTGAAGTTTTCTTGGGTTTATACGTGCAGCCTCGGTATAATGTGATTACCCGATTGTACGAGAACTGTTATTCAAGTAATGAACATGGGGATGCAATTTTTTATTTCTAACATTTTTTTTTACATTGGTCTTTCGTTTATACCATTCCTTGGCGATATTCTGGACTGCTCCTTGCTCTGGATAACTGGCGACGAAATGTATTGAGGAATCCACAGTAATTTCACGCATTTGAAGAAAGCAGAGTAGTCTGGTTCTTATTGGTTGGAATTAAGAATTAACACATTTATTATGAACCAGAATTACTTAAAACTTTTTTCCGTGTGTGTGATTGATGCTTACTGCATAGTTCCTAAGTTTTTAATTGTGAACTAAACTTTAGACTTTGTAGCTTCTGCCAACCTAAACCAAATGAATACCACACATCCTCATACCTACCTAAATAAAACCACTGTTGTATTGACTAATGAGCTGTTAGTTACAGAAGATAGTTATCACCCTGCTCTATTATTTACCATTAAACAAATAATTTCAATCAAACAATTCTAAACCCAACTTTGCCATAGGGGACTACTTAAAATTATACCTCATGTTACAAAAGCATTGCTGGTCAGATCTTTCAAACCTCACAAATGTAGACGAAAAAGAAAATTTGCTAACCAATACAATCACCAATATTATGTCCAAACCAATCCCTACTAAAAAGCCATCTCCTGCTAAATATCTATTTTGTTTTTAAAAAAAACCAAGCATTCAAATTGATATTCGTCCCATACTTTGGAAAGAAGGCACCGTCATTCCAATCCACCATAAAGGAAATGAAGCGTGGCCCAGCGTCTAGACTTCGAGACTTATTTTTACATGTTTTTAATTTACAGTGTGTTTGTTTCATATTTAGCTGTCACTTATAACGTATGCCTAGTGGTCATTCCAACAATTGTATCTAAGCATTGTTAATTTAAGAACTATTTGTAATTTTATTTGTTAAAAGCCAGCAAGTCAGTGGAAATTTATTCATATTTAAAGTTATTAATTTTCAGTAACTGTGAACTAATTCTGCTTAAAATAAGTAACATTTAATTTCATAATTTGAAATCACTCATTTAACAGGAAGAACAGTTTGCTTAATAATGTTCATATTTATTTAACATTTAAATTATTCTATTTGGATTTAATAAATTTTCAATACCTATGTAATTTTAGCTAACATTGCATTTGAATTTAACAAAATTATATAGTATATTCATTGTTAAAGCTGGGAGAGTGAGGACAGATACACCAAGCTAAATTTAAACTTCCCAGAAAAAATTGCTATACTTTAGTGCAAAACCGGCCTATAAAGATGATCATTCAGAATTTGCCGCCGTATTTGGTTGCAACCAATAGTATAGCAGACTGTTGCCGATTGACCGCACACATTTTAAATTTAATGTTTATTTCACTTAGTAACAAAGTTATATCTTAATATAATTATATACAATTGGTTTGGAAACTAAACTATTCATGTTTACAACTACGTGCATTTATTACAAGTTTAAAATACTCTATTAACCATGAAAAACTTGTTTTTTTTTTTTTAAATTGATTCCTGTAATGGCCGCGGAGTGGCACCACTGACATGCAATGTCGGTAGCTTTGGCGCGATGATCGTTATCAGTTGCTGGCAAGATGTAGGTAGAGACGGACGTGAAGTGTGATGGAGGCAGGACCAATAGGGTGCTGCTTGTGAAGTGTCGGGAACGGGTGGTTCGCTGCTATTAGCAGACCATAATGTTTTTTTCTTTGTATTATTTAAAGTAATGGTGAAGTTGGGGTTTTAAGACTAAAATTTTTGGTGATCAAAGGCCATCGATTTTGCTACAATGTAAAAGATTTTTTTTCTCTCTTTTGTTTCGCTCGGAGGGTGCCGCCGGCAGTCAGATTTTCGAAACTAATGTATTCAGACTAGAATGTTGAAACGTCAAATAAACCCCCAAACTTCCGAGATCTCTGCCGTCTACATTCCTCGTGCTACATTGTAGAAACTCACGCAATGATTTTGATATAACTCTAAGCTAGTCGTGGACGTGTGGCAGTGCTGAGGAAGCGCCACACCTTTTGTTCGCCCAACATGTGATGCACCACAGGAATATCCACAACATCAACAACTACAGACCAATCTCTGTCTCGTGTACATTTTCAAAAGTAATCTAAAAAAATGTTACATAAGCATCTGTTGTCCCATACATGAAATATAATTTTTTGCCACCAACATGAATTCACTCCCGTGAAATCCCCATTATCCAATCTGGCCGAATTTGTATTCTCTATATACCAGGAAGTCTTCTCACGTCATAAAGTTGATGCTATTGATTTTTATTTATTCAAAGATTTCGATATTGTAAATTACCAGATACTAATTTAAAAAATTAGTAGCCCCAGGATTTATTTCAAATTATATCAAAATATTTTCCAGTCATTCATCAAACAGGAAGTTTTCCATTCAAATAAAAGGTAAAAAACCTCAACTAAATTTCCTGTTACTTCTGGAGACCCTCAAGGCGGTTCCCATTCCCCTCTTTTATTCATAATATCCACTGATGACATAACTCAAGATATCAATCATTCATAAGAAAAACATGGTTTGAAGGCAACTTGAAAATATCCCTCAAGATCTCAACTGACTGTCAACTATTACAAGAAGACATTTACTCAATTAAAGCCTGGTGCATATTGAATAAAACGAAGATCAGTGTAAACCAAACTAAAGCTGTCACCTTCTAAGGAAAAGAAACATTGTTAATTATACTTACAATCTAAACACAATCGTAAAAAATGTGAATATGTGAGGAGACCTCTGCCTTCTTCTAGATCATAAAGTATATTCTTACCATAAGAATATCTGAATACCTCTGCAGTAAAACTGATACGTCTACTTAATTTATCACCATGAGCCTCAAACCATAACCATCAGCACATTGTCTTTGTTTAGTTTGAACCAAATTTGAATATTGTTCCATTCTCTGGAATAACCTCCCTCTCACTGATACATTCCAATATATTAGAAAAGAAATAAGACAGTATCAGACAAACTGACAAGTCCCACATTTGATATATGCTTTACTCCTTTATCAGAAATACTTAATAATATTGGTTTAAAAATTGCTGTTAATAGGTCAATATCCCATTAATATTACATCATCCATTACTAAATAAAAAAATGGCATAGTTTACAGATTAATTAAAAATTATAACAAATATGCAAACCTGGAAGATTACAACACAGCATTACCAAAATTACTATCGTGTATCTAGCAATATCCTATCTTAAGTCATTCTTCCTCGTATAAACTTCAGATTCTTCCATCTATTTGCTATGTAATGTGACATTGTGCGAGTTTGACAGATGTGTGGACAAGTGCGGCTCGTGTGTGTAATGGAGTCGTGTTTAGAATGTCGAGGTTCTGTGTATGTAAACTGTGAATGGAAGATTAAAAGTACCAGCATCTGAGATGGTGTATATATTATTATAAACCTTATTCCTAACTTGTCATCTGGCGACGAGGATGGAATACGCTAGGAAAGTTTTTCACCGAGTGTTGGCGGGACAATAGATCGGTTGAGGTGTGGCGACAAAGGGTCCCTCAATACCGAGTTATATACACGTCTCGAAATTGTTCGAGAACTATGTAGAACAATTAAAGTTATGTTTCAAGTTTGCAGGTACCAAGGAAAGCAATAAGGTAGCATTACTAGGAATAACCCTACCACCAGTAACATACACGACGTTAAAAACACATATCAGCCCCAAGGTTTTAGACAAAGTGTCGTTTGACGAGTGTATTGAGAGTCTTCTCAAAGTATTTGCTCCCGCAAATATAGTTATTGCTGAGCGATTCCAATTCTGGCAGCGCCGACAACAAATGAAACGGTCGGGGAGTACATATCGGCCATAAAACAAGTTTCGACCACATGCAAGTTCGGTGACTTCCTAGACGAAGCGTTGGGAGACAGATTAGTTTCCGGCGTTTTGTCACAACAAATAGTCAGGAGGCTGTTAGCAGAATCTTCGGAACTTAAATTCGCGGAGGCTGAAAAAATAGTTGCAGATATGGACATGGTAGCTAAGTCGGCAACACTAATGAGCAGTGCGGAGTCCCGGGAAGTGAATGCAGTGGTAGATCCAGTTCCCGTCCAGTTCCCGTCCAGTCGACGTTAGGAGACGTTCAATATATCAACATCGGCAGAGGGCGCCCACACCAGTTTCAGCGTGGGAGTTTTGCTCGCCGTCAGGCTCCAAGGGAAGCAGCGTCCCGGAACTACGCAGGACCATCACAACCTAAGCCGAGTTTCGTAAAAACGGGCTGCAGTTGTGGAGTCCAGCACACACCAGGTAGCTGCCCAGCCAGAAAATGGACTTGCTTCAGTTGTGGTCGTACTGGCCACATAGCCAGTGTGTGCCCAAATAAGGTAAAACAGTCCTCATTTTATAGCATTGTGTGTACGCTAGCCATTGGATTTCCAACGGAGCCGGCGAAAACACAGCTGTGTGTAAACTGTGTGGGTATGTCTTTTGCTGTGGATACGGGAAGTGTCGTCACCTTGTGTAGTCAGAGTTACTATCAGAGGTTACTGGGAGAAGTTCCATCGGAAACTTTTCATGGTCAGCAAATGGCAGTGTTATCTGTATGTGGGGGTATGTCAGTAACTGCCAAGACTGAAGCAACAGGGGAGTAACTAAACCTCACTTTATTAGTAGCAAATGAGTTGTCTGCCATGGCCCTTTTGGAGAGGGATCGGCTAGGTGTTGTGACCAGGATGGCAGGATAAAATATTGAATAGCTCATCAGTGGGGAATGTGCGCTATGTAAGTCAGGTAGATGTAGGAAACAAATCCTATGGGGTTTTTTAGGTTAAGAAGCAAGTACAAAAATGCCTTTTGTTACAAATAATGATAAGCCTATTTCTAAGTTCCAAGTTAACATCAATTTGAAAGAAAGTGTTACTCCAGTGTTCCATAATGCGTATGATGTTTCCTATGCATTGAGTCAGGATGAGCTCGCAAAACTAAAGCAGGCCGGTATCATCTCACGTGTCAAGTCTAGTAGTTGGTCAAGCCCCATTGTGATTGTTCCCAAGAAGTCAGGCCAGATCCATTTGTGCGTAGATCTAAAAGTCACAGTGAACCCTCATTTGAGGGTTGATCAGTATCCCCTACCAAAGTCAGAGGACCTTTTCAATAAATTTGTAGGTTGCCAGGTGTTCTGCCATTTGGATCTGGCCCAGGCCTACTTGCAGTTAGAAGTAGACAACCCTAGTAGGGAGCTGTTAACCATCAACACAGCAAATGGGTTGCACAGATTTAATCGGTTGGTTTTTGGCCTGGCTTCTGCTCCTGCTATTTTCCAATCTATAATTGACGATATATTATCTGGAGTTGACAAGGTAGTAGCATACCTACATTATATATTGATTGGGGGAAAGGATCGTAAGGATTGTGCTAGAACATTAGATGTTAAAATTAACGTGGAGAAATCAGAGTTTTTTTTGTACCAGAGTTAGAGTTTCTAGGTTTTCAGTTTTCAGGGGCTGGGAAGTCCCCTACAAAATCCAAAATCGACAAAATCTTGTCAACACCAGCACCAAAAGATGTTACACAGCTAAAAGCTTTCCTATCGTTACTGAACTACTATAGACAATTCATTGCAATGTGCCCAGACCTCCTTGAACCACTTCACAACCTTTTACGCAAAGACGTCCCCTGGGTACGGTCGTCCGAATGTGAACTGGCCTTCAACCGAAGTAAAACCTGTTTGTCGGAGAAGGCTTTGTTAGTGGTATTTGACCCCGCTAAGGAGATTGTGCTACATGTCGATAATTCAGCGTACGGGGTAGGAGCAGTGCTGAGTCATGTGGTAGATGGAGTGAAATATCCAATAGCTTTTGAGTCGGCTATGCTTACTTCTGCACAAAAAAAAATAGCCAGTTGGATAAGGAGGCACTAGCAGTGACGTTTGGGATAAAACATTTTTAACAAATACCTGTATGGCCACACTTTCACTATTTATAGTGATCATCAGCCACTCAACTCCTTGTTCTCAGAAGCAAAGAAGTTACCACACATGGCATCATCGCGAATACTAAGATGGGCTGTCACTTTAGCGGCCTATAGTTACCGTATTGTCTACAAAAAAGGTGAACACATTCCACATGCAGATGCATTGTCACGGTTGCCAAATTTAGGTGTTACAGATATGCCAGATTGTAATTTTCTGTACCTATCGACACCCCTGATTTCGCCAGACGAAGTGGCACAGGAAACTGCCAAAGACCAACACTTAGTAGGGTTATCACAATGTGTACAAAGGGTTGGCAAACTAGTGGAAAGGGCATTAGAGACAAGTTATCCACAAAGAATGGAGTTCTGATACTTGGCAATAGAGTAGTAATTCCCCAAGCACTACAACACAAAGCTCTGTCATTATTACATCATGGCCATGCTGGCATAGTGCGCACACAAATGTTAGCCCGCTCCTATGTCTGGTGGAAGGGCATGGATGAGGACATTGGTAGAACAATTGAATGCTGCCCGGTGTGCCAGCAAACACAAAATGCAAGATCAAAAGGGACTAGACATAGCTGGCCTTTTCCCCAGTCACCCTGGGAAAGAATTCATTTGGGCCTATTTCAGTTCAACTCAATGCAGTACTTAATTTTGTGTGATGCATTTTCAAAATGGGTTGAATGTTTCCCATTACCAGTGGATACCACATTCCAGTCAGTGCTAAAATGTTTGTTAGAAGTGTTCTCAAGGTTTGCTTACCCGCAGGTCATAGTGTGTGACAACGGACCTCCTTTTTGTGCTCAAGGCCTGGCCCAGTTTTGTAGGCTTCGGTCCATTAAACTCCTATTCTCCCCTCCCTACAACCCACAGTCGAACGGGCTTGCGGAGCGTTTCGTACAGACATTCAAGAAGCTGCTAAGTAGAAGTATTTTGGCACATCCGGGAAACACTCTGTCCGTTAATCAAAGCTTAAATGATTGTTTATTTGCTTTCTGTTCCACACCTTCATCAGTAACAGGTCTTTCCCCCATGGCATGTCTTTTCTCATACACTCCATGCCACCCTTTGTCAACGCTGCAACCAACAAAAACATCAAGATTAGCACAACAATGGGAGGTGGTACCACCAGATTTTGAGACAAACCAAAAAGTTTGGGTGAACTTACATACAAGTAAAGACATTGTCAGATGGCTGCCAGGGAGTGTTAGGCAGCGAGTAGGGAATGTTATTAACATAGTTAAGCTGGGGGAAAATAAGTTTAGAAAGGTCCACTGGTGCCAGTTGCGTGCGAATACCTATGATGAGGCAGATTGTGAGGGAAGTTTTCCCATACTGCATCCTAGGGTACAGGGAGAGAGCACAGGTCAGACCAGGGATCTGGACATGGAAAGAGAAGAGGAGGAAGGTTTTCGAGGTTTCCCACAGGACCCAGAGGAAACTCCACGAGTTTCTAGCAGGGAGCGTAGGACACATACTCCTCTACGCTACTCGCCATCATTTCAATAGTTGTGAGTTTGCTGCGTTAGGTAAAGGTGTCAGATGTTTGTTGCTCAAGAATGTTACTATTACTCTCTGTATGGTGAGAGGTTACTGAGGGTTCTTGCTGTTGTATGTTTTGTGGCAAGGTTAAGCAACATGTAGAGGATTGATGTATGTAGGTCAGTATAACCCCTGTTATGGTATGATAGGGGCCAAAGTTGTGTTGTATAATGTAGTGTAAATGTTTATCTTCATATGTGTTGTTTGTTAACATGTTCAATGAGAGGGGGAGGGAGGTAGTGCTATGTAATGTGACATTGTGTGAGGTTGGCAGACGTGTGGACAAGTGTAGCTCGTGTGTGTAATGGAGTCGTGTTTAGGATGTCGAGGTTCTGTGTATGTAAACTGTGAGTGGAAGATTAAAAGTACTGGCGTATATGGTGTATATTATTACAAACCTTATTCCTAACTTGTCACCATTGAATTGATATTTAGAGATTTAGTGTAATTCATCATGAGATGGATTCAAATTTTCACCTTCACTTGTTTATTATTGTTCCTAAAGTTGTTTGTTTAGTTGTTAGTTGTGGCGTCCTTGTGTAATGGATTTGTTGTCCCTAACACTGTGATGTTAATATTTGTTTGAATTAATGTTATTTGTACAGTGTTTGTCTATTATGGTCTTGATAACCATTCGAGGGCACTATAAATGTTTAAATAAATAAATAAAACACATTATTTAGATTTTTTTGTATTATATTTTAAGAAATAACATTTTGTTATATTAGGGCTGCCACGCACAGTGGTAGCTCAAGTAAATGACAACTGACTAAAACAACCAATAAATGACTAAAAAAATTATTAATTTATCATTTTTGATGATGCACATTAAAATGCAGTGAATTTTAAACATAGGTTTGGCACCGAAACTACACAAAATCAATTTGTCTGCTAGTCAAACTTTGCCTAAAAACTTTTTAAACACATTAAAACACTTAGTGAAATGACAAACTTACAACCACAAGTAGTACCTGTTTCCTTGTGAACTAAAAAAAGAAAACTAATTTAACTAACCTTCAGTTATAAAATGGTTTTACTGAAATTTTCAAACCACAGGTCAATAACTAAATAGAAATGTCACTGGTAATAATAACTATGACAAACACACCAACTAAGCAAGTAAGCTCACCGACATGTAATACTAACTACTAGTAAATTACATTTGCTAGAAGGTTAAAATACCATGGTGACATTCCAAAGGTTGGATAGCGACAAAATTGGAAAATTCTTTAAACCACTATATTTCCTTGCTGAAGCAACTTTTAGTCTGCATACTTATAGAACAGAAATACAAAATTAATAAGATGTAAGCATAAACAATCTACAGATTTCAAACAATGGATTTCTGTGGTGCACCACAACGCTGACAATGATGCAATATTGCCACTGAAATTTTTTATTTAGGCTCCTTTCTAATAAAAACTTTTAAACAATTTTGCTTTTAATTTCTTAATTTTACCGTACGGCACATTTGCTCGCTTCTTTGTTGGAACTGATTCATTCATTACCTATGCAAGTGAGATTTTGTTGAAGTCTTTCATACCAACTACAATTTTTTTTGGCCTCCTCTTTGGTTTTTTGTAGAGTTTATCAGCAGTTTCTCTTCTCATATTCTGTTTGACAGAAGTGTTTGAAAATCTTCCCACCAATTTCAATCAGTTTCGCTTACTTTTCATTTGTTGAAATTGTTTATTTTTCTTTATTGTCATTTTGCATTCATCACGAAAAGCTTTCTCCATTTACTGCTCCATATGATGCCTGCATTTGCTATGGATAGATTAAGCACTGGCCAACAACTCTTTGCTCATTATGACATAGTCTGGACATTTTTTGTAAGACTTCATTGGACAACATTTAGCAACCATTTAAGCATCAAAAGTTTTTTCACTCAAGGAAGCTCCATCTTCTGAACAAGTCCGTAAAGACCAAGAAAAACCATACACCAAGCATAGGTCAAAAAATAGGGGGAGAGTGATACTGTAACCAATGCTGCAATCAAAGTATATTTCAACGTGTCTCTGCAGAGCTTCTTTATAAAAAAAATCTCATCCCAATAAATATCAATGCCGACATCTCTTGAACATTTTTTATATTTTTCCTCACGGAGAATTTTTCATTTATCACACAGATGATCAACAAAATGTCAATTAGAACAGCCTATGCAATAACACTATCTCCTAAAGCTGAAAAAAACATCTAAAATGCTTTACTAAGAGAAAGTTAAGATTGCAAAAGTTGTTTCAGTACAAAACCAAAAATTAAATTAGCAAGGGTATTCACACATTTATTGAGAAACTTTTATACAACTGACAAAGTAATAACTTACTTACATGGATTTAAAACTTTTACACTAATTTTCATGTCATTTCCTAATAAATTTTGATAATTTTTTTTTACATGTCAGCAAATATGTCAGCAGTACTGAACGTGAGGTATCTTACTTCTGTTTAGTAGTTAAATAAAATTATTTTCATTACAAATCCATTAATTAAACTTAATGACTGATATTAACTAAAATTATACCAAACAATTCAAAGCTCTGAGATAAATTTATTTATAGTCTGTCTAATGTAAGTATACCATATTTTGACAGTACACTTCTGAGAAGTGCGCCTGTCAACGAGATATACAGTAAATATAGAGGGGCGGACACAGCTATTTCCAAGGCTCTTAGGTGAAGCCTATTTGAAATTGGCTTGCTATTTTATCTATAGTCAAAACACTGTCAGCTGATGCATGTTGTAATGTAGGTTTAACAAGAATTGTGAGAGAAATATTTAGGGATATTGATAGTTGTGGTATTTGTTTGTCGAGTTAAAGTCGAGATTTATCATATTACAACTACTACAGGCCTTGTTTATGCAGTTTAGATAAATTGTATTACTATGTTATGGGTAGCTGCAATGAGACAGGATAAAAGGTACCAACCTTTTAGTTTACAACCCACACAAATCAAATTTAACGAAACATAAAATTTACTGAATCGTGTAGAATTTCATTACTGGGAGGTGAAGGAAAAGGCATACTGCATGATGGTATGGTGTGGTCAAGGATGGAATATGCTGCCAAAGAGTAGGATGCATGTACGGAAGTTGAGGTGCGGAAAATAAAAGGTGCAAAGAGGGTAACGGGATGAGTGAATAGTACATGAAGAAGGCAGAGCTGCCAACCTCCAATCACACTTGTCAGTAATGGAAGTTAAATGAAAAGAAAACGCGTAAATCAGGCGCGGTAAAATTGTTTCCAAAACCTAAGAAACACACAAAACCTAACCAACACAATAAAATGTGTTAAATAACCAAATATATATGTGCTTATTATGTGCATAAGAAGAACCACTGCATTACTGCAAAAAAATATTTGCAGCCATATCTTCAGAATCTGGTAGCATGATTCTACACAAATGTAAGAATAATCTATTGCTGACGGTAAACTATGTTAAACTAAAAACCTACATAATTTTAGACAGTTGTAAAGTCAGATCAGGTTTATTAGGTCATATGACAAGAATGGTCAATTACTAGAGGTAGGCCTAAGGTAAATTCCACTGCAGGTATAAATGAATATATTATGGACGAGTTTGCAAGGGAAAATTCATATTTATAGGCCCCTTAGTGATAATCAATGCAACTATTAGCAGAAATTGTCCCTTGATAAACTAGTAACATTGAGCTTGTTAACCTGTAGCAGAAGTGGCTTACCATAGGTTAACAAGATTGTGAATGAATTCATACAAATAGTTCGGTTCACTTAGGCCTTCTAGGTACATGCGTATTTCACACTGATTTGAATTACTTTGTAACTAACTATAACCGCACAGCATTTGTTACACTCGTTTCTTCACGTGTTACAAAAAACCACCACATACAATTGAAAAATCACACGCATATTCATTACAAAACGAGCGGCGGTCGGCTACATTCGAAGAAGTTACGCATGGTCAATCTTTCTGAAAGCCGGGTCGAAAATGCAGAATAAGTCAGTGGATTTATTTATTACGCTCCGCTTCTTTTCACCACACGTTTTATCTTTACAAGCGTCACGAAATAACATATAATTTCCTTTAACCAAAATATTCACACCAACGCATCCACCTTCATTCGCAAGACAAAACGTATAGATAAATGAAACTGCTTGCGAACTAAAAAAAAAAATAAATAAATAAATAAAAGCTAGCCAAACTAACGTACTCAAATTATCGTGCTACATAGACTACGAAATAGTACCGTAGTTTAAGTAAATGTACTAGTTTTATCGTAAAACAGACAAAGGTCCATACCATAATTATGTTAAAACAAATAAATGCTTCCGAGAATTATGCGCATGCGCAATCACACTATGTTTACAAATGCACGACCGTAGCAATCACACAAAAACGCGATTTTTTATAGTTACGATGCAACAAAGTCCTGTTTCCGTAATAAACGAGAGATCATCCGTAATCCCGTAATACGATGGTTAGTTCCGTAATAATTACGGAAAATCCGTAATACTTGGCAGCTCTGAGAAGGCAGCGGTACAATGGAGAGGATGAAGGGATATATAGGCCATCTGTAATGATGTAGGAAATGGGATGAAGTACACTGAAGAACAGAAGAAGAGTTGAATATCTGGTCAAAATGTACATACTTGACTAGAGAGGTTGGGGAGGATTAAATTGCCACCTAGCTAAGGGAGGGTATGGGTGAGAGTAAACATCAGTGAGAAGGTTCAAGTGGAGTGGAAGAAAACAAATTGGTTAGACAGTAATGCTTGTGAGGTCGGTGAGAGGAATATTTTACAGAATGATTTGGTAACTGTTAGGAGGTGGAAGGATCAGGAGGGGTTTGGGAATAGTAGCCTAGAGAGGCAGGAAGTAGAGATCTCACTACATGGCAATAGACCAATTGGGAACATCTATTAATTTATATAAGTTTGAGGCTCTTAAATTGTGTTAGGGTGGGCAGCGAGGTAGTCAACTGTTGATACAGTCAACATGTTATATGCATGGTTCTTGTAATAATTAGAATTTATTATAAAATTTATTTTTAATTTGTGTATATAAATGCAGGCTTATTTGCATATGTTCAGACGTTTTATAATTTACATTTATCAGTAGACCTATAAACATAACCTTAACTTATAAAGTACACAGTATACTATACACAAAACTGAGGTAACAATAATTATACACAACTGAAATGCATAATATGTATATTTTATTTAGCATTTGTTTACTTTAACGTTTTTAAAATGTATATATTTGTATTGTGAGCAAGTTACCTCGCTACCTAAACATTTTCGCCAATTGTTTTCACCCGGTATTTATGATTTGTCCTCATTCCTAAAATATAAAAAGATAGACAGAGGTATTTATATGCTTTACATACCACATACACAACGCATCGTAAGCTTTGTTTTTCTATTATTATCGGTACATAAACGTAATTATCCCTAGACAATACCCTGCCACGCCCCTTTGTTTTGACGATGGAAAACATGGCCTACACAAGTTCGATTGAGCTTCAGTCAGAAAGCGCTTCCGCCCCTCTATGTTTACTATATATCTCGTTGGTGTCTGTATACACGATTGTGTGAACAGTGCTTTTCCAAGAAGCCAGGAAGTTTTAAAGCTCCAAACAATGGAACTGCCAGACACATTTCTCAGAAGAGAAATGTCAAAATTTGGAAAAGTTAACATGGAACAGACTATACATCATATTTTACAAAATAGAATCTGTATTATAGTAATAATTTGACTTTACAAAAAGAAGCACAACCTAAATACATTGATTGCACTCATTTGTGTATCACCTCTATATTTTCAAATCAAAATGCATAAACTTCATCCTCATTTTCACAGTTTTTTTGCTGCCTGTAAAAACATGCCAGAATATTACATTCGTTCGTTGCGTTTTACGTTATGCGTGATAAAAACAGTTTGTCTATAATTTTCCATTATGACAATTACACACGCCAAATTCTTTGTTTGTACTTAATTTTGTCATATTAAGTCATAATATTTTTTGCTACATATCACAAACAAAAATGAAAGTAAAGAGATTTTGGTCAGCAACTAACATCTAGGTGTTTAGTGCTGGTGAGGATAAACATGATGTGAGCTTTAAGTAACGCCAGAAATATCGGGCAAGGGAACAGGATTAATACAGCTAGCAGAAAGTACCAGTATATATAAACACGTAAAGTACTGCCATTTTTATGTCTACTTTAATACTCTCAAAAATTCATATCTTGAATCAAAGACTTATTCTACTACACAACACATAAAAAATTGTGATTGTGACATTCTTCCATAATTTCGCACATGGTTTATAGATTTCGTTATTTTAAACAGAGATTGGTAATCATGCAAAAATTTGGCAATTTCGTGTCTCACAACAAACAGGTGTCACTACCAATGACCAATAATAAATTAGAAAAATTACTCTTTTCTCTAAAAAATGAGAAAAATAACCAAACTGCAGCCCTGTATTCAGGTTAGCATTACTGCCACTAAATTCACTTTACAAAAAAAAATTTTTAACATGAAAATTTTTTACCCCATACGACAGATGACAAATCTGCTTGCTAATGCCCAGTATTATTTCTACAAGTACTTTGTTTTCCTTATCACTGCATCCAATAGCAATTCTATTGTGGAAAGTTCACTAATACATGTAAGTGAAAATTCCCCGGTATTAAATCTCATAAGTGTGTGGTAAGATTTACATATAATCTCATATAAGTATTCCATATTTTGACAGTTCACTTCTCAGAACTTTGTGTATAGACAGGATTGTAAAGACCGTATCTTTCCAGGTACAATGAAACTGCCAAGCACATTTCTTAGAAGAGAAATGTCAAAATACAGAAAAGTTATGAGACAGACTATATCTTTGAATACACACTTTGACAATACATTTGCATTTCTGAAGGAAGACATATTTTAAGGCCACCCTAGATATATATTAAATTTAAAAAATTATCATTTTGCTTGATTATAAAGTATTATTATCCGTTCATCAACAAACAATGACTTTAAGACAGTTGCTATTAATTTACTAAGAGCATGTAAATTAAGGGGCATGGAAAGGTAAGACGTCGAGCCAAGTGTAATATTCAATTGACGATAAAATTTGAACTACAGTACTCACTATAATTCCATGGGATTTTTTTTGCCGAGTAGATATTTTATTACTGAATGTACATTTATACAGCACTAGACAGAAGTATGTAGTTTTTTTAGGTAAAAATTAAAAATTGTTTTCAGAAAAATAAGGGTTCGAAACCACAAAGTCTACAAAAATGTAAAACTTGTATTTTTAATAACTATAAAATTTAACATGTCCAGAGCTCCATAATAGTTGAATTTTAAAAACTACTCTTAGTTTCAATTTGAAAATAATTTTAACATACGTAAACTTCTGCACTAAAGGTTTTGGAAAGTAAAATTATTTTCAATTGAAAACTAAAATTATTTTTTAAATTTGGCTATTATAAAAATGTGGATATTATCACATTTAAAATAATAAAAACAGAAATTTTCCATTTGATGGATTTTGTGGTTGTAAACCCTTATTTTTCTAAAAACAGTAATTTTTTACTAGAAAATAATTCATACTACCAGCTAGAGCTAGTACTGTGTAAATATACACCCACTAATAAAATATCTACTCTGCACAAAAATCCCATCAATTATGACAAGTAGTTCAGACTTTATTGACGACTGAGGATTTCAGTTGTTTGCTCAAAATAATCCCTGTCCATACCCACAGACTAAATGGCATTACTACACATAGTATGCGTACACTGCAATGACTGCATGTACTATAATATCATATGTAGTATCGTCTTTAGCCAGTGTTTACATCACTACCCAGTGAAAGAGAAGACTGTGGACTTGTACATTTCCTTTTCAGAAAATGCTGTGTGTTGAAGCTTTCCAGAGTACAGGCTCTCACGACAGACACTTTGCTATAATTGTACTTCTACCTGTATCACAAATGCCTGTTTTGTTCAACAGCACCATTGGATGTGGCAGCAAATATTGCTGGAATTAAATATATGTACTAACAAACATTATCAACTAAAGAATATATTTATGTAATGCTTCTCTGTACACCACAAAGTACAACAGTTGCGTAAAGTACCCTACAAAAAACAAATGTGTAAGATGCCAATTAATTTCATGAAATTAATGTTCTTTCCTGCTATGAAATAACTATAATGTCATACATATTAAATAAGTGTATTACAGTGGAAATTGCATACCCAGATGTTCAGTTAAAGGTTTATATAGAATGAAGGTAAAGAAAACCAATTGAAAAGTATCTATAATTTATTATAATAGTTTCCAGAATGTTACAAACCAAACTCTCAATGAGAACAGATAATTTAACATCTCTCAAATAATAACTGCACAAAAATTATAAACACACACTTATCGACACACAATTTTAGCATTCAATTTGGAACTAAAACCAAATTTTAAGCAACAGAAAGAAAATAACCAATTCTACAAAATTAACAAAACATACAGACAAAACAGAGTTTGGGTGGAACACATAGTTATAAAATCAATTTCACAGCAATAAAAAATTAACTCCAAAATATATTTTCAGCAGGTGTAATATTTGTTATGTACACTACATTACTAAAGCTCACAACATCAGTCCTCGTGAGCCAACATCTTCCATAGTTGCATGAGCGCAGTCTTTAGATTGCTATCAGACAGACTATAAAATTAGCATGTTAAACAGTCAAGAGTAATAAGCCTGATTAGTGATTTCATTTTAATTATAAATACTTAAATATTTAACGTACATATTTTATACACCATGATAATTTTCTCCATTAGGTACATACATCATACAATGCCTTACAATATCATAGGTTAGTTTAAAAAAATTACATTTATCGGAAAAACCAATTTTCAGGATAAATATCAAAAAGTATAGTGTTATGAATGAAAAATTGACATTTCAAAACAAATATTTTTATTTTATTTTCCGTAATGTATCTTTATAATTATGTTGGAATAATTTACCTATGTTTAACTTGTCAATTTCACAGAAGCAACCAAATGGGATAACACACACCTGTAACCTAAAAGCAAATACGTATACTCCTTTACCAAGAATTTGATGGCAAATAATAATACCAAAATGTTACCTTTTATTGAAATGTTCAGCAGGGAAAGAAATAACGGAAGCTTCTGGTTGTAAGGTACTTCTGCTAGATTACAGGGTGTAGGTATTTTTCGTCATCGAGCCAGACTTGACCATGGTATCCTCGTGGACTTGATAGCAAATCTGGCTGTTGTGGGGGATGTTGAGACGTGATTTGAGCTTGCGCCCTATCTCCAGAACTGCCTGTTGGTTCTTGGCGTTCGCCGTCCACACTGCGATCTTGTCGCCCTTGCTGCGCAGATTCACCACTGCCCCGCACACGTCGTCGCCAAAATCGTCGAATGCCTCTCCAATCAGACACAGCAATACCTCTAGCCACACATTGTCCAGCTCTGGGCCACGTAACTTCTTCTCCACGTTGATGAGCCACCGGCCACCCATTTTATTGGCCGAATCCTCCCACATGGGCCGTATGCCCTTCTTAAAGAGGGAGTAGTCGCAGCCCTGACGGAGATCGCTGGCTGACTTGATGTTGTTGTGTAGCCGCCAGAAGTCCTCGACAGTGTGGAAGTTAGTCACCTGGCGCTGGTTGTCTTCCCATGATTTGGTGCGATCATTCTCGTAGTACCACAATGTCCAAGTGTGTTGCAAGGGGTGCTGAATGATTTCTTCTGCCGAACTTCCGTCCCCGTTCACCGCATCCATGGTTTCGACAACGTCACCCATGCCTCCGACAGGGCTCACGGCCATAGTCTAACACATGTACTCCAGCTCGACAACCTGCAACAAAACCCTACCATTATACATTCAAAACTACTGTCATTGTACAGCCAGTTAACTAGAATACCTATTCTGAAACATTCACTACATTTTTTCATCATGAAAATGATTGACTGAGGGTGCAAGAAACATTTTTTAAAAATTAAAGTGGAGTTGACATTTGAAAAGAATAGAATATAGTGGCAATTTAATTTGGGAAATAGCAGAATCGTGAAGGGATAGATAAGTGTACTTGTGAGGAATGTCTGGAAGGTAGTTCTTAACACAGACAATGCTGTAGTTCCACGACACATTTGCGACAAGTTGCATGCCTTTTGAAAAGTGACAGGTGTCAAATGCACATACATTTGCATTAAATTCTGAGATACTGTTAATGTCTCTCAACAGACAGCATGCGCACACAAAACTATCTTCAAAAATAAGGAAAAAAATTACTATTCTAATACATACATTAAAATACTGCACAATACACATGAAAGAAAGCAGACTTCACTATGGAACTGCTACAAAACAACTAAGATTTCAACAGAAAAATATGTAATAGCAGAAAAGTTTTTAAAAAGCATATGGACATCATGCACTATTATGCACTGCATAACTATATGATGCAAGTCACAGAAAGAGAACGAAGACATCAAAAATTTACCTGTAGCACATTCAACTTGTAACAGTCAAATAAACACAGCCAGAGAGAACATTTATACAATAATGAGATAACTTTCATTACTTCTGTTGAATAAGTTTCATGGTAAAATTTCACCTTTCATTTGATACCAGAAGATTTCCATCCCAGGAAAAAATATCAGAATACACTCACCATAGTAGTATGCTATATTCGTGGTAAATTTTTTAACATCCGAATTAAATTTACAGCAAAAATGTCCTTGTTAACACAAAGCACACAATTACAGGCAACAACTCCTGATCTTCCACTCAAAAACTATCCAGGCAACTTAAATGTTTAGTAACAAAACTGCAATAATAAACATTTAATTTGCTCAAGCCTAATGAGTACAACATAGAGTTAATGAAACTACATAATTTTTACGACACCCTAACTTAATGAAACTACCTCAATTATGCAACACTAAAACACTCATTAATTGCATTACCATTTTAACCAAACAAACCAGAATTTAAAATGACAATGATTTTACAAGATGCACAAGTATCTTTTATTAGTAATATAGATTATCCACAACTATGATGCATCAAACCCCTCAATTAGCAAGAATAATTGGGAGACAACAGTCCATGGAAAACTACAAAGTATGGCAAGTCTTGATATTTTATGCATAACGTACGTGTCATGACTGCAAACTTTAATAAAACAAACACTAAAAGAGCAACTTTTTGCTGTAAATTCTACAGACTTCCTTTCCTCAAGGCAATGTAGGCTGATGAAAATAGATGCACTGTTTAAAGAAGATACAACTGGCTATCCAGCATGTGAACTCTTAACTGAAGCACTTACAAAGCTCTGTTGTCAGCTTGTAAGCTCACATTGTTTACTATCAGCAATACCGCATGCACACACGCAGGAATGCGTAAAAAAACATCTCTCACTTTTACACGTAGCATACAGTTTCACTAGTCAGATTTAAAAAAATACTCTTTTTACAAATCTAAAAAACATTATTTACTGAACAAACCAAATTACAAAATTGCACTTTCCATCTTGCAAGCCTTCTTCCCTACAAAGTCAATGTCAATTTATTGCAGAATGTAAGCGCCAGACCCAATAAACATCCTATGACATTGTCAAACTTAACTGCAAGAATATAATACACTTTTGTTTGAGAGGCCATATTTTACTTGACTCTGAATACTGTCCACACACGAGTATGACAATGACATAATGGCACAGTCTGCCGCCTGCAGTACTACAGCTACTTTGCGCCAAGATGGCATCGGTTCAACAAAAACGGACACGTAGTTGTGTGGTTTTTCAGTTTGTCTATCATGACAGTGCAAAGTGAGTTTCAACTTGTTTTACAGGCAGAAGTACTGAATTCATAGATGATTCAAGGAATGGCATGCCAAATTTCTGACCACAAGTAATAGTGTTTTAAAAGGCTGACATGGAAGGTGGAAAAGTGTCTCCATCGAACACGAGAGAACATCAGACAAGTGTTCTCCAGGAGTCCGGGCTTCCCAGGATGCCACGACTGACTATGTATTCATAAGGACCAATAACATATGATTGACTACACATACAAACACATTGTGCAGGAGTTGACACCTGAAGACAAGTATCAGAGGTTCCAGTTTGCCTACAAGTTGCTGGAGCAAATCTATAGAGATAACTGTCTGGCCAAAGTAATGTTTTCACGCAAAGCCACCTCACCTCTCTAGTGATACCTGCTATGAGCACATGCTCCTGGCTGGCGCCTGGCTGTTTTTCCAATAATCATTTCTTTAAGCCTAAATGAGAGCAGATATCGCAAATCTGTTTGGCAGATTTGTTTAAGATGGTACTGCCATAACTAATCTTTCCAAGAAGAGAAATTATACAGTTTTGAATAATAAGACAACTAACAAAAATGTTCTTAATTACATAATTAGTTAAAACCGCACTAACACATTGAAGAAATTACCCAGCATGGAGGAAAACCTGAGACCATGAACTCAGCAGAAATAAAATAAATCAAACATACTCATTAAGATCCAAAACACTCGCATATAAAAAAAATAACGTTCCTTTATATGATACGAGAAAAATCAAAGAAAGACTGTACTGCATAGCAACAGACCACAGTGGCGAGCATCTAAAGGTAGATGTCCAACTGTCTAAGAGTGATACATTAAAAAGTGCGCTTAAGTGCCTGCACAATTCCAGAAGGTACCCATACAAGAGACATCAAATATCACAAACAATTCTGGAACATATGTAGTGAATGTCTTAAGTGACTACAAAGATCCTGGAGGTTCCCATACAAGAGACATCAAATATCACAAACAATGATGGAACATATGTAGTGAATGTCTTAAGTGCCTGCACAATTCCAGGAGGTACCCATACAAGAGACATCAAATATC